>JAKOGI010001381.1:0-112500 GCA_029747015.1 Carnegiea gigantea
GTGTGCATAGTCAGTGGGGGTGATCGGAGGAAGAACTAGGTTCGGCCTGAGAAGTAAATGGGGATAGAGGCGATGCAGGTTGAACAACCTCGGCATCGCTAGCTACCCAATAAAAGTTAGCCCGGTGAAGTAAGGTGGCTCAATCAACATTGGGAAGCGGTAAAAGCCAATCCCTGGGATAAATCCAACACAAACGTCTAGCCTGTACTTTATAAAAGTTCATTATCTCAAAATCAGCTTGATCAAGCCACTCAGACCCAGATACTCGATCCTTAGGGTTGAGCTCAACACCTAAAAATCTAGCAATAGTTGTGACGATACCAACAATGATTATCCTGCCCGTAGTGCTAACAGCAGCATTATATAACTACTGGGCCAAGAATGCCCCAGGGTCAAGTTGAACACCATCAAGCATATAAGACAGAAAATACAACTCAGATAATCCCTAGACATTCAAACTATCATCCCGAGTGAAGAAGCAATAAGCAAGGATATGCTGAGCTACCCGAATGCAAGGGTTTCGAGTATGGCTGCATTTGGAAGACTAGTCCTGTACCTAAGACTCCCCGAAAGCTCGCCCCAAAAGGCATTTGGGTTGAATTCTTAGGGGAATTAACGGTTTAGTAAATCCATGCTAGATGGAAAACCAAATATGCTATTGAAGGTACTTAAGTTCAACTCATAAAATTGCCCTTGTAAATAAAAGGAAATGCACCCCGCTTGACATTAAGGCCCTCGAGTGACCTCAACGTGTAGAGTACTTATGAATTCTAAAGTAAGGTCCCGATATGTATGCTCCTTAATCTCAATGAAGTGCCCTATACCCTCTCAAGTAAACAACCACCTTATATCATATAACAATCCTAAATGGCCTAATAATTCCTCATCATTGTAACGAGTTGCCAAAACCATTCGTTCATTTAAGTAAATGTACCTAGCAACATGGCCAGGTTAGTTAAACTAAGAGGATGAGGAATGTTGCCTTGAGCTCGTGCATTGGTGTTTAGGAGGTTTGTTGAGGTCGGGATGGTGCTTGGCTAGATGTTCTCGCTTCCTTGATACACCTTTGTCTCTTGGTGGATGACATGGTTGCAAAATGTAAGAAAAATTGAAACAAAAACCTAAATTATAAGATGTAAGAAGGAACAAATGAAAAATTTAAGTGCAAAAGAAGAAGAATTTGAGAGAGAAGAAGATGGTTATGGAGGATGGCTAAAGATGAGATCAAGTTGAAGAAGAAATGATGGAAAGAGGTGAAATTTAAGCGAGAAAGAGAAAGATTAAGTGAAAAGGGAAGATTTTGAGTGAAAATAAAGTGAAAATGAGCAAAAGTTAGGTAGAAATTGAAGGTGTAGCAATGGAGGTTTTAGAGAGAGAAAGAGAGAGGTAGAGAGAGAGTGTGTGTGTCGAAGAAGAAGAAGAAGATCAGGGAAAGTGGATGGCACCACTATCAAAACCCTTAACTGTGGCCCATAGCAGCACAACACGATCTGTGGGTGTCGCTACCATCAGGCCATGGTGTCTGTAAGACACATTTTTTTTTTTTTTTTTTTCTGGGTGGGCACACCACAGGCCATATTTGGGTAATATAGATCGTGGTGCCCCTCATTTTTGTCTTCCTTTTTCTTGTGATTTCTTATCTTCTTTTTTTCTTTTTTATCCTTTTTTTGTTCTTTCTTGTGATTTCTTGTGATCTCTTTATTTTTTTCTTTTCTTACTATGCAAAATTACATAAAAATGAAAACCAAAGCTATACAAGGGGCTTGGGTTACCTCCCACGAAGCGCTCTTTTAAGATTAAGAGCTTGACCATGCTTCTACATTCGATCTGGATCGGTAAGAGTACAAATGACGGCTTTGTCAATAGGATCACCCACAAGATAGGGCTTGAGTTGTTGTCCATTTACTTTGAATGTACCGGTGGATTCACTCCATACATCCACTGCTCTATAAGGATGAACCTTGATGACTTGAAACAGTCCCAACCATTGAGATCTTAACTTGCTCAAAAATAATTTCAGCCTAGAATTGAACAGAAGGACCATGTCATCTACCTTAAATATCTTCTTTAAAATGCACTTATCATGCCATTCCTTGGTCCTTTCTTTGTAAATATAGAAGCTCTCATGCGCCTCTAATCTTCAGTCATCAAGTTCACATAATTGCAAAGCCCGCTTTTCACCGACCACCTTGAGATCAAAATTGAGCATCTTAATTGCTGAGCTTTGTGTTCCAACTCGACCGGCAAATGACAAGACTTGCCAAACACTAAATGGTATGGGGTAGTGCCTAAAAGAGTCTTGTAGGCGGTTAGGTAAGCCCAAAGAGCATCGTCAAGTTTTGAAGACCAATCTTTTTGGGATCTATCCACCATCTTTCCAAAACACTCTTCAATTCCTGGTTAGATAACTCGACTTGGCCATTTGTTTGGGATGATAGGGTGTAGCAACTTTAAAAAAGGCCCCATACTTCGTCAAAGGTGACTCGAGTGGTTTGTTGCAAAAGTGAGTCCCATTATCAGTTAAAAGACCTCTAAGTGTGCCAAATCTCGTAAAAATATTTTTCTAAAGGAAGTTTATGACAACCTTGGAATCCTTCGTTAGGGTGGCAATGGCGTCCACCCACTTGGAAACATAGTCAATAACGACGAGGATGTGGAGATTGTTACGGCAAGGAGGAAAGGTTCCTATGAAGTCAATCCCCTATACGTCAAATAGCTCCATCTCAGGAATGCCACTTTGAGGCATCCCGTGTTGCTTGGAGATGTTTCCCGTTCTTCGACATCTATCACAAGTCATGACAAATTTCTTTACATCTTTGAGGAGAGTGGGCCAATAGAAACCCACTTAGAGTACCTTTACAACAGTCTTATCCAGGCCAAAGTGTCCACCATAAGTCGCAACATGACAATGGTATAGGACACTATGAACTTTATCATCCAGCAAACATCTTCTATATATCCCATCTCCACATAGTTTATAGAGGAGAGGTTCCTCCTACACATAATATTTGGTATTAGAAAGGAATTTTTCCTCTGTTAAGAAGATACCCTAGTGGCAGCACCCCACACACCTTGAAATTCACCAAATCAGTGTAACCTGGGGTGGCTTGGTGGGAAATGACAAGTAGCTGATCATCTAGGGAAGAATCATCAATTAGGAGCTCTTTACTGGGAGTGACCTCAGGGCCTAGGTGGGGATAAATGATCCGCCACCACATTCTCCATTCCAAACTTGTCTTTGATCTCTAAATCGAATTCTTGGAGCAGAAGAATCCATCAGATGAGGTGGGGTTTTGAGTCGGTCTTCTTCATTAGGTACTTCAGAGTAGCATGATTAATGAAAACATTGACCTTGGAGTTTATCAAGTAAGACCACAATTTCTCCAGGGCAAACACTGCTGCTGGGAACTTCTTCTCTGTTATGGCATAATTGATTTGAGCCTCATCAAGAGTCCGGCTCGCATAGTAAATAGCCTATTGTTTGTTATCGCTCTTTTGGCCAAGAATTATGCCCATTGCATAATTCCTTGCATCACACATCACCTCAAAAGGGAGCCCCCAATCTGGGGCTTGCATCACTGGAGTTGTAATCAATGCCTCTTTTAACCTGAGAAAAGCACTTAAGCATTCTTCATTAAAATCAAAAGGCACATCCTTGACAAACAAATGAGTGACTGGTTTTGTAATTTTTAAACAATCTTTAGGCTCATTTGGTCCTTAGAAAATTTGGTAGAAAGAACAGTTGAAGGAAAACAATATGAAGGAAAAAAAATGTAGGGGGAAAATGAGTTTTTCTCTTGTTTGAATTGAGGAAAAAATACAAGAATTTAGATGAGAAATTTGAATGTTGATGAACTACTTGAATCATGTTGATGTCATCTAAGCAATGTGAGGTTGGAGGAGGTTAGGAATTTTCCTCAAACTTCCCTCATAATTTTATGACGAAAATTTTATCACTTGTTTCTAACAATTTTTCCACCTAACTTTCCTCCATATTTTTTTTCTTTGAGATTTTCTCTAAGCCAAACACAAGAAAAAAACTTTCCTAAATTTTTTTCTTTCCACCAAATTTTCTAAGGTCCAAACGGAGCCTTAATGAACTGCCAATAAACGCCCAATGTCCAAGAAAACTCCTTACACCCTTTACAGAAGTTGGCAAGGGTAATTTTCAATCACCTCCACCTTTGCTTTGTCAACCTCAATGCCCTTGTGAGAGATAATATGAATTAATACAACCTTTTTTGTACCGTAAAATGACACTTTTTCTAATTTAAGACCAAATTTGTATCTTCACACCTTTGCAAGACCTTGGCCAAATTATTCAAGTAATGGTCAAATGTTGTACCATACATCAAAAAATCATCCATAAAGACTTCCATCATTTTCTTCTTACGTAGCTCTTACATACTTGGATTTAACCTTCTTTGGTGCTCAATTGAGGGCTTATGGTCATCTTCCATCAAAATACGATGCATGCACACAAATGAGTGAATTCCTTTTAGATCTTCAAGAGTATATCCTATGGCCTTACGATGCATCCTAAGTATTCTAAGTAAAGAGTTAATTTGAGGCTCACTTAGATTTGCATTAATAATCGCATGATAAGTAGAATTAGGCCCAAGAAACGCATACCCTAAAGAAGAAAGAAATTCTACCTGGGGAGTGCGCTTCTCATCAGACAAGGACTTTGCATCACTTACCAAGGTTTCTGCTTTAGCCAACGTAGGTGGAATTGGTGGAGAGCTTCCAAGAATTGAGCACATGTTGCTACTTCGGGATCTGCATCCTTAGTAGAACTACCATTCAACATACAATGCTCAAGAGGGTCATCAAATTCATGGTTAGAAATGGTTTCTTGTACCAAACTATCAACCACATCAATCATACAACATTCCTCAGAAATGGAAGGAAACATAGAAGCCTTAAACAAGTTAAACTCTACATGATCATCACCCATACCAAAAGACAACCTACCATTTTTGACATCGATACGGCACCCAGCGATGGCCAAGAAAGGCCTCCCAAGAATGATAAGGGCACGCGTATCCTCCTTCATCTCAAGTATCATGAAGTCCACTGGACCATATAAATCTCCTACTTTAATTGGGACATCCTGTGAAATACCCACTGGATATTTCACTAAACGATCTACTAATTGCTTGGAAATGGTAGTAGGTCTCGTTTCTCCTAAATCCAGCTTTTCACACAAAGAAAGGGGCATCAAACTTACCCCTGACCCCAAATCACACAAAGCACGTTCAATGGACACATTCCTTGATAGATAAGGAATTGAGAAACTACCGGGATCCTTAAACTTAGCGGGCGACTTGTTTTGGATCGAGGCACTACACTTTTTAGTCAGGGCAACAGTCTCATACTCTTCTAGCTTTCTTTTATTAGATAAAATCTCTTTAAAAAACTTTGCACAAGAGGGCATTTGAGATAAGGCATCAGTAAATGGGATATTAATGTATAGTTTCTTCATGACCTCTAAAAACTTTCCAAATTGCAAATCAAGTTTAGCCTTAACCATTCTTTGGGGGAATGGTAAAGGCGAAACGTAAGGTTTTGGGAAAGTTTGCTTAGAGTCTTCAGGAACCACATTAGCATCCTTAACAACATCATCTTTATGCAAATCAGAAGGAGGAATAGAATCCTCTTTCTTATCAATCTCAATATTATCATCACACTTATCATGCAAAGTTTTGTCATTGCTTACCCCCTTAGGTCCCTCAAGTTGTTTACCTCCTTTGAAGATCAAGGCGTTAGATTAGTCCCTACGATTTGACTCTAGCATATTTGGGAATCTACCTTGGTGTAAAGATGAAGAGCTAGCTCGTTGCGCAATTTGAGCTTCCAACATCTTGTTATGAGTTGTAAGCACATCAACGTTAGACGCTAATTGTTTTATATACTCATCTTGCTTTTGTAGCGCCAAAAGCATACTCGAGATCATGGCCTCTAGGCTGGACTTATGAGGATCTTGTTGAGGAAAAGGGGGTCTTTGAAATCCATGGGGTAACCTAGCATTCATTGGGGGCATAATGGAAGGGTTAGACCTATATGAGAAACTTGGATGGTTCCTCTAACCTAGATTGTAAATGTTGGAATAAGGGTCATTGGTTGGTCTCGGGTTGACATAATTATCTTGGTCGATGGAGTTTTGGGCAGAAGGACTCCCAACTTGGCAATTCCCAGTCAAATGGTCAATAGAACCATATATTTCACATAATGGGGGAGAGGCACTAGAATTCACATCATTCACATTTAATCGTTCCAACTTTTGAGCCATAGCATCTACTTTAGTATTAAGTAAAGTAAGTGTATCAACTTCAAGCTTACCTCCAACCTGCTTGGGTTGGCCTTATTCTTTGGACCACTAAAAATTGTTGAGCGCCATCTCCTCAATCAAATTATAGGCCTCGTCTTCCATCTTACTCATCAAAGTTCCTCCTGATGCCGCGTCAATAGTGGACCTTACAGTTTGGCTCATACCATGGAAGAAAGCTTAAGCAATCATCCATTATTGAAGGCCATGGTGAGGGCACAACCGCAACAAATCCTTGAATTGGTCACAAGTCTCATAGAGTGTCTCATCATCCCTTTGGGTAAGGTTAGTGATTTGATTCCTCAAACTTGTCGTTTTGCTTGGTGGGAACAATTTGGCAAGGAAAGCTCTAGTAAGCTCGTCCCATGTGATGATACATCCTTTAGGTAAAGAATGCAGCCATGCTCCCGCCTTATCCCTTAGTGAGAAAGGAAATAGCCGCAGTCGAATCGTATTGGTGGACACTCCATTAAGCTTCAGTGTGTCAAACACCTCTAAAAAGACCAAGAGATGTAAGTTCGGGCCTTCTAACAGGGTGCCTCGAAATTAGGGTTTTTGCATCATGAAAATAAGAGTCGGCTTGAGCTTAAAATTATTTGCCTCAACATTAGGACAAGCGATGCTTGAGGCAATGCCTTGGACTCCTGGCATAACAAAATCCCTCAGCGTTCTTCTACGGTCACCTCCTCCTCCCGCCAAATTTGGTGAGGTTCTTTTAGCCTTGCATCTTTGTTCCTCAAGCTTTTGCTTCTTCCTTCTTAAATGAAAAGTTCTCTCAATCTCAAGATCGGGTTCATTTAGAAATGGATTTCGCATAAACGGGGGAAGATTCCTACAAGTACAATCGCCAATACTACCAAAGTAATAAAAAAGAAAAGGTAACCAAAAATGAAGTAGAACACTTAGTCATTTCGTAAGGCTAACTCAATAGTTAACAATTTAGTCTCGGACAACGGCGCCAAAAACTTGACACATCCGCCAGCGCACGGGTGTCGTAGTATAAATTAAAAGATCGTCCTCAAGGACCAAAGTAATATATTAAGTCAATAACCTATTGAAATTGTTAAGCGATCAATTCTTTCAATGAATCAGGCTAAATAAACTAATTAACTATTTGGAAATTCAATTGAGGTAAAGCATCTAGGAATTTGATTCACCAAGTAAAGAGTTGGATCATAGAGTTAAGCATGCACTTTTTATGGATTGAATAATTTAAGGAATTGCAATCGAGTTGAATTTAATCCTTTCTTGTGAAATGAACTAAATTGTCTAAACAAATTCAACTAACACTCTCTCAAGTGTCTTTGATTTAGTCTAGGTCAAAGATATATGAATGCTAAGTCTCCTCTAAATAAGCAATTCTCTCTTGAGATTCACTAAATCAAGTTCTACGAAAGATGATTGAGAAGTGAGTTTCATCTTTCAGTACTTCACCCTACTGCCAAATATAAGCAAGCAAAATTGGCCAAATTCCATTCACAACATTCCAATTTCAACATAGACATGAATCATTACAAACATGAAACAAGCATAAGATTCAAGGATAAAGTATCCAACTATAATACTATGGCTAACAAATCCTTGGACTCGATAAAACTACTCACTCATGTTTCTAATTTAACAAAAATAAGAGTTTAAAAGCAAATTCAAAGGAAAGAAGGAAAACTTTACAACTATGGCAGTCCTTGAATTGTGCGACAATCTTCAATCCTCCAAGAACAAAGCTTCTCCTTTCAAACCTCAAAACTAAACTAAACTATACTAAACTAAGAGAAAGATGTGAGAAAAGTAGCGAAAATGGCTATGGTTGCTTTCCAACTCTCTATTTTTTCTGCCTTGGAACAAGCCTTTTAAGTAGCAAATAGATCAACCTCAGACGCACAACGAAGGAAGATGAAGAGGCTAGCAGTTACAGGCTTACTACGGTCCATTGCATCCACTATGGTTAGACCATGGTCTTGGCTGAAACCAAATTTTTTCTGCTCTTCTCTTGCTCCACGGGCATGGCATCTCGGGGGCATCCTTGGGGAGTCAACATATACTCAAATGAGGGTCAAATTCTGGGTCAAAAGTTCTAAAATCTTGTAAATATCATCAAAGAACCATACCCAACCATAAAACGAGAATAAAAGTATAAATTATGTCACTAAGCACATAATTCTCCCTGAAAATGCAGCAAAATGACTCTAAAATGATATACACTTTAATCACTTATCATTGTGTGTGGAAATAGACCTCACAAAGCCGCTACTATCAAAGTTTAAACTTAATTGACAATTATATATAAAATCCAATATGAGGGTCTCCGTATGATTCGCTTCAACTGTGGAAAGCAAGGTAGGATCTAGGTTCCATATAATGCAAAATGTAGACACTGCTGACAATAATGACAGAGATGATGAGATGCTCGAGTTGAAGGAGGCTAGAGGAGATGAAAAACAGGCTATGCACACATCTATAATGGATGTCATTGAGGAAGCTCTAGTGGCTCAGGATGGTAGCTCCGGATGGTGAGCATCCTATCAGAAGTATTGTACATGACAAGGAGGATTCTCCTGAGGTAGAATTAGTGGACAGAGGAACTCGGTACCTCAGGCCTCTAGGGAACATCCCCAACAACCATTGTAGACACCTTCACTTAATGAGAGAACTGCCCTAAGGGATGCTAGTCTAGAAAGAAAGAGAATAGTGGCGATGCAAAAATCTATACAAATAAGAAGGGCACCATCAGGGGTGGAAGTTG
This sequence comes from Carnegiea gigantea, assembly GCA_029747015.1. Taxonomy (NCBI): domain Eukaryota; kingdom Viridiplantae; phylum Streptophyta; class Magnoliopsida; order Caryophyllales; family Cactaceae; genus Carnegiea; species Carnegiea gigantea. Next base: position 9,072 of record JAKOGI010001381.1, read on the forward strand.
GTCAGAGAAGATTGATAGGCCCCAAGGTCATGGGGGAGGTAAGGCTCAAAATCGACAACTAGATAGGGCATGGATGCCTCCTGGACATGCCAATCAAATTTACCCATAGGTCTAGGACTTGCGTAAGCTAGCATACAAGACCAAGCAATGTGAGGAGATGGAGAGGGGAGGTCTATAAATGAGACAGGCTTGTGTAGGAGGGCCACTGGTTCCTGAGGAAATCAAGTAGCAGCTGTGCCGGTGTTAAACTAATCTAGTGGGGTTTCCCTGACATGTATACAAGGTGCATAATTATGAATCCAAAATGGAGGAATAATAGAAGCACTACTCGTAGTCGAGGAGGGTTACAAGACATCAAGATTCTTACGTGCAATGTTTATGGTGCAGGAAATCGGCATTTCTTGAATAAGCTAAAAGAGGACTTAAGTCTATAGCGGCCATAGATACTTGCACTCTTTACAACCCATATTAGTGGGGAGAGAGCAGAGGACGTATCTAGATGCTTTAGGATTCATAGGAGGTGGAAATGGAAGTGTTACAGTTACATGATCAGTTTATCACAACCCGAGTGACAAAAGGAAGCTCGGAGCCATGGATCTTTTTTATGGTGTATGTGAGTCCATACCAGTTGGCTAAGGAGAGATTTTGGGATCACATGCAATGCTTTGCGATAGTAGTGATCGAACCCTAGTTGCTCGCAGGAGACTTTAATGCCACTATTAATTTGAAGGAATGCAACCATAGGGGAATAGAAATGTTGAGGAGGTGTGAGAGATTTAACCATTGGATTGAGAACAATGGGCTTATTGACTTAGGCTTTTTAGGACCGAAGTTCACATGGATGAAAGAAAATGCAGTAGATACTCGGAAATTTTCGCGACAAGACAGAGCCCTCTATAATACGAATTGGAGGACACATTTTTAGGAGGGAGCAATCAAGCACCTAGTGGACAACTATTCTGATCATTTACCATTACTTATTGGGATCCGGGGGTTTACCCAATCACCAAAGGACCCAAACCTTTTCAATTTCAGGTAGCACGGACAAGCCATAAAGGGTTTGACTTGGAAGTGGAGAAGAATTGGGGAGTGGAACTTCTAATAATACTAATGGGTAAATTCGAGTGTAAAATAAATGACGCAAGTATAGAACTATCATCATAGTACTTGGGGGTCGTTTCCACAGGGACGATGGAAGAGATTAAGGTTAGTAAGTACGAAATTAAGCTAATTTAGCATCATTCTATGCTACTTAAATAATAAGCAAATAAAACTATAGATTATAAATTGATCTAATTATCAATCACTGTAACTCTAAATAAGACATTACATAATCTAGCTAATATAACATCAAATCAAGGCAGCCAAAATATAATCGAATCAACCAAAAGAAAATAGAAAACAGAGCAGTAAGATTGAACAGCATGAATCATAACAGCGGGGAAGGGGGCGCAGTAGCAGAACCAAAACAGACCAAAGAGAACTGATTCAATCCAAATCAAAGCCTATAAAAACTGTAATAAAACCCATATTAAACCCTCTAATTAAAATGCAGATTCAGAACCAAACAATCAGAGAATTAGGGAAGGGGAAATTCGATTATTTCAGCAGCACCTAGTTAAGAGCATTATAAGGGACGAATAACAGAAATCAAACCCAGAATTTGCGACCATGCAATGATGATATTGGTGGCATAGAGCAAAGGATCAAAATAGGGCACCCTATCCCCAAAATAGCAACATCAACCCATAATTCAAAGCTACTATCAAATACTCGACTTGAACTAACAAGATCGAAATTAATTACATTAAAATGCCCAATTAAAAACCGAATCGAGAAATTGAAATCGGACAGAGAAATTCGAAGATGAACAAAAACATAAAATTAAACCCTAAAATCTAAGATCTAATCTAAGCTGAAAACTTTGAATTTAAACCCTAAATTGGGCTTAAAAACATAAACTAAACCCTAATTGCCTAGCTTAATAGCTTCTAATGCCGCTACCTCTCCAATTATAGCCGACCTTGATCGGTTCTTGGCCATCGAGCTTGCCCAGATGTGGATGGTGAAGATGCTGGCATCTGGCGTGCTGCGCTGGCGCTCGGTGATAGTAGAGATGGATGAAGGAGATGGTGAATGGGTGCACCCTAGTTCAATGCAAGAGAGCGAGAGAGATGAGGATGTTGTTTAATGGTTGAAAGAGAAGAATACTGAAGGAAGGGGGAGAGACACTATCAGGTTTTTGGTGAGCCAGAGGAGAGAGAGCATGTGAGGGATAAGAGGAGGGGGTGTGATCACGTGCGGGGCGCATGGAGGGGGCTGGGTATATTATAGGATTTATTTCTTTTTGTTTTTGCCTTGCATTTTTCCAATTTATTAAACACCTATAAAATCTTTAAAAAAATCTAAAAATAATATTATTTGGAGCATAAATTAGGTATAAAGGTGTCGTAAAAATGTCATATTTTTGGTGCAAACAAATACCCTCATACCAAGATTTTGCTCGTCTTCGAGTAAAATAACTAAACTAACTTTAAAAAAAAAAAGAAAAATCATAACTCACTTTCGTAGAAATTACGATTGCATTCAGCGTATGCAACAAGTCCTTTAAAGCTTTTGATTTCCCAAGTTGATGAGTAAGGTCTCGTGAGGGTTTTCAAGCGAAATACCCACGAAATTATTTCAAAAACAAAGGAAAATTTCTTTTTTTTTTTTTTTCAAAACATAAACAAATATACAAGTGATGGAAAATCATGTACACAACTCAGGCATTTGCATCACCCTAGCAACTAAGTCACCAAATTATATACTACTAAAATATACAATCAAAAGATATCCAAGTTAAAAGAAGCATTTCGACTCTCGTTTTTCACCCCACACACAATATGCAATCATCTGTACACCTTGGTGCATGTGCTAATGTTTATCAATCGTTGTGAATCAAGTTGCTAATATTGACATGATCCCGTTTCCTTGCCTGATTGCCTTATTTGCTGCTTTTTTTCCCTTTTTTCATTTTTTTTATAAAAACAATAACGTACACACCCTAAATCCGCTTGACTTAAAAATATCCGGGCCTTCCCTAAAAAGGGGTTTTATTAGATTGTGCAGAACACTAATTTTATTACCTAAATAGATGTGAAATCAAGTAAAATAGCACATATTTACGCCAATTAAAGGTATGAAATAAAGATAGTGGTTATGAAAATTGGTGCTCGGATTTTTATTCGCATTTTATGCTTTTTTTTCCTTCTTTTTTTTTTATTTTTCAAGAACATAAAAGGCAACTTTGGCAAACATAAACTTCTCATGCCAACTTAACAACAAGACCCTAAGAATTGATGATAAAGTAACCAAGGTAGCACAAAATCACACATATGAGAAATCGAATCTACATCCTCAACTAGACATCTTATTATGCAAACCCTATTTACATATAACTCAATGAACTAGCCACATGGGATCACAACTTCCTAAGAAACCAAACAAATCCTAAAAGAAAAACAAAAATCTTTTAAATTTTTCAAAATTTTCAAAAAAATAGGTACAAATGGACACCTTAACCCACTCCAAAACTTCGCAATGTCCTCATTGTGGTAACTAAGGCACCAAAAAGCAACACATAAGGTATACAATCATAAAACCTTATAAAGTCATAAGTATATACAAACTAGGACACGACGGAAATAAAAACAAAACCCAAATCATAGAAGAACCAAAATCAAAATTAAAACCACAACTTAAACCAAAGCAAAACCAAACACACATATTTACAAAAACCAAAAACCAAAATCACAAAAGAAAGCAAAACCAAAGCCAAAAATAAAACTAAATAAAACAAAACAAATGAAGACCAAGACACACATAATCACCAAAACAAAAACAAGACATGACTAAAGATCTACTAAATACAAAACTAAACCAAGAGAAACATAAAACAAAACAAGAAACAAAAGAAAAACAAAATATACAGCCAATAAAACGAAAGGAAAGCACTAATCACCTATTTATAAAAACATACCACCACTGCCCAAAACACAAGTAAAGCATCCTAAGAAAAAGAAAAATACCCAATATAGAGAAGGAACTACCAAATACAAAACAAAACAAAGCAAGACTCATCAAAAGAAAAACAAAACAAAATACAAAAACAAAAACAAAAGTACTAAATCACCAAAAACAAAACACAAAAAAAGTGTGAAACAAAAACAAAACCAAAGAGAAATAAGAACTCACAAAACTAAAGAAAGAAAACAATGCACTAAAACATACAAAAACAATCCTACATATCCACAACTATTCACAATTCTAGATATCCACAACTAATAAATATTCACAAAATCACAACATAATCAAGGGTGATCATAGCCAACACGGCTTAACAAATCCCAAATTGCTCCTCAGATGGTAGGGAAGGGAGTGAAACGATGATACCAGGTTAGATATAGATTGTACCCAAACTAAATGCCTCACTCAGAGGGTGTTCAGGAGGACAATGGAGCATCAGTTGCTCCATCTCAACTTGTAAGCTGCTACTCGTATCAAAACCAACCAGTGATCGAAGCATCTTGTCCAACAACAGGGCACAATCCTCACAAAAATGCAAGTAGTTAGAAACAAGAGGTGGAGCCCAAATAAAGTGCTTGCATGGAATGCAACTCAAGGGTCTTTTAGGCTTATCAAAGCTCTCAGCCCAATCAGAAGAGCGATGTATATATGTAAAATCATATGCACTAGTTAATGGTCTAACTAAGATATGGCTATCAAGGCATGAACTATTAAGAGTAGTCTGAACGATAAAACGAAACACATCATCCCTAAAAAGGGAGGAGAGAGGACCAAAACAAGGCCACATGAATGACATTTGAAAATCAAAGCTCACAAGACGGCCTAAAGTCAAATCCTTCACCACAAAATGATCGTTAAGTCTATCTATGTCAATATCATCAAGAGTCTGATCTACATAGGGACTACCAAGCACAGAAGTCTTAGATTCTATAAAAATAGACTTGGGAGAGTCTAGAGAAGAAAGAAAAATGGGGAGGGGGAAGAAAAGGATGGAATAGAATGGGGAGGAGCTAAATCAGGGGTAAACTAATCAGAAACGGGATCATCAAGCTCCATGTGAGGTGAAACCTCACTAAACTCCACATTAAAAAGCTCATCAAGAGAATGCTCCTCAGAAAAGATGCCCTCTGACTCAGCTATTATGCTACACTGACTATTAGAACTAGCATTGATCTCGAAAGCATCTCCCTCCGTAAGCTCTCCTAACGGAGCCAAGGGAAGAGAGGGGTTAGGGATAATCAGGATATCCTCAGAGATGTCCAAAGAAATGCTAGACTCAAGGGGAGATGCAAAAGGTGATGAAGGATCACTCGAAACCTCAAGGTCATCAGAATGTGTCGTCATAAGAATCATGCCTTAAAGGAATCGATGTCTCATTCCTACTAGTAGAGTTATCAAAAGACCTAACCTCAGGTATAGCAGAACCTAAACTAGGGATAGTCTGGTGTAAACTCTGTAAGTAAATCTCCCTATTAACGGCAGCCAATACCTCTAATATGTGTGGTCTAACAAGCAATGGATAGGTGTCAACATCATGGTCAAAAGAATGACGATAATCACATGAAACAGGAGCACAAGGAGTATGAGAGGGCTCATAAGATATAGCCACAATATGACTCCCAAATAAAGGTGTAGCATGCATCGTTAAAGGGTCAGGAGAGGGGCAACTAAAGGTCTCTCTAGCATTGTTATACTCCCACATATCATAAGCTAAATATTCATAGAAATCTCAAATTTCATCAGGAGTCTTAGTGAACAAACCCCCGGGATACATAGTCTCAACATGACCCCTATATTCATCATTAGGACCCTCAAAGATCCCTTTGTAAATTTCCTATTTCTCAAAACAATGATCAACACACATTAAGCATGAAATCCATTTAATCTACTCAAATATTGCAAAAATACTTCATGCTCAAATTGAGGGAAATAAAAACTTGGTTTTTAAAGTTTTCAAAGCTTTTCAGTTTTTAGGGGTTTTCAATTGGATTTTCAAGAAATGAACTAAATTAAATAACTATTGATAACAAAATAAACATAGTACGACCAAATATATGTAACTAATAAGGAGGTAGCTAAGAAAAAGAGAAATGCGACCTAAGCTCATGCTGTCGCCTCTGGCAACGGCCCCAAAAACTTGTTGGGTAAATTTGAGTGTAAAATAAATGCCGTGAGTGTACAGCTATAGTTGTAGTACTTGAGGGTCGTCTCCACAAAGACGATAGAAGAGATTAAGGGCACTAAGGACAAAATTAAACTAATTTAGCATCATTCAAAGCTACTTAAGCAATAAGTAAATAAAACTACAGATTATAAATGGATTAAACTATCAATCACTATAACCTAAATGAGATATTATATAATCTGAATAAAAGAACATAAAATCAAGGTAGCCAAAGCAGAATCGAATCAACCAAAAGAAAATAGAAAATAGAGTAGCAGGATTGAACTAAATGAAGCATAACAGGGGGGAAGGGGGAGCAGCAACGGAACCAAAGTAGACCAAAGAGGACCAATTCAATCCAAATCAAAGCCTATGAAAACTACAATAAAACCCAGATTAAATCCTCTAATTAAAACCCAAATTCAGAACCGAACAGTCAGAGAACCAGGGAAGGGGAAATTCGATTATTTTAGCAGCACGTAGTTAACAGCATTACGAGGAACGAATAACATAAATCAAACCAAAATTTGCGACCATGTGACAATTATACTGGTGCTGTGGAGCAGAGGATCAAAATAGGGCACCCTATCCCCGAAATAGCAACATTAACCTAGAATTCAAAGCTACTGTCAAATACTTGACTCAAACTAAAAAGATCAAAATTAATATACATCAAAATGCCCAATTAAAAACTGAATCGAGAAATTGAAATCAAACAGAGCAGTTCGAAGATGAACAAAAACATAAAATTAAACCGTAAAATGTAAAATCTAACCTAAGCTGAAAAGTTTGAATCAAAACCCTAAATTAAGCCTAAAAACATAAACTAAACCTTAATTACCTAGCTTGATAACTTCTGGCACTGCTACCTCTCCATTTCTAGTCAACCTTGGTCGGTTCTTAGTCGTCAATCTCACCCTAACGTGGACAGTGAAGATGCTAGCATCAGGCATGCTAAGCTGGCACTCAGTGATAATAGAGATGGATGAAGGAGATGGTGGATGGATGCACGCCGGTTCAATTCAACAGAGAGAGAGAGATATGAGGATGTTGTTTGATGGTTAAAAGAGAAGAAGACCGAATGAAGGAGGGAGTCACTATTGGGTTTTTGGTGAGTGAGAGGAGAGAGAGCATGTCAGGGATAAGAGGAGGGGGTGTGCTCATGTGCAACGTGCGTGGGGGTGGGCTGGGTAGCTTTTAGCATTTATTTTATTTTTTTTGTTTTTGCCTTGTATTTTTTCAATTTATTCAACACCTACAAAATCAAATAAAATCAAATAAAAAATTCAAAAAATAACAATTATTTTGAGCGTAAGTTAGGTATAAAGGTATCTTATAAACATCATACTTTTGGTCAAAACAAATACCATCACTTGCAAATCTCACTGGTGAATTAAACACATGGAATGCAGAGGGGCTTTGGGAATCTTTTTAGGCACAAAAGGAGAATTTGGGGTCAATTAAGAGGCATTCACACTCATCTAAATGCACAAAATAACACCTACTAGCTGAAGATAAGGAAGCAACTGAAAAATGAGTTACGAGTAGTACTGGATCAAATATAAGGATTTTGGCTATGGAAATCCAAAATGGAAGTGATATAGGAAAGGGACCGTAACACGTGCTATTTTCAGGTTAGCACTGTTATCTGAAGGAGATTTACTCGTATAGAGACTATTCAAAGACATAATAGGGAGTGGGTCTCTGAACCAGACGAGGTTAAGGAACTGATTAGGAGCTTCTTTAGGGAACTGTATACAAGGATTCAAGGCCCCTTTGAAGGCTTCGGGATTTGGAGAGATCATACGCATTAAAAGAAATGTGGGATGCTTTAAAGTGTATGGCCCCTTTGAAGGCTTCGGGTCTGGAAAGTTTCAATGCGTACTTTTTCCAAAAATACTTGGCCATTATGGGCAAATCGATATATGATACTGTACTGGGTGTTCTTGATGTAGGGCCTATGCTAGAAGGGGTTAATGGTACTTTTATTTCCTAATACCAAAGGTGGCCATTCCAAAGAAAGTATAACGCAATTCCAACCTATGGGACTCTGCAATGTGGTTTACAAGATCATTGCAAAGTGTGTGGTATTAGATCATCGCTATGGATAGACATTTACTTTTCCATCCCGCTAATCTCCTATGCACTCTGTCTATTACCCCTTGGTATGTCGCCTTCAAAACCCTTCCATGCAATGTGGGGACTGTAAGGTACTGTCCTAAATCTTCTGTGGCTTGCATATCAAGTGCTCCGTAAATACTCTCCGCTACGTGAGGAGTTATATTTTTTCAAGAAAAAACACCCCGGACTTTTTATTACTCTTTTTTCCATGACGCAGTGCAAAATCTATCAAGACACACCTTAATTAAATAAGCTTGCTTTGCTGAAGCTTCCTCAAATAAAACAACATCATTTAGGAAGAATAGAGTAGAGACTTTGGGCCCTTTTGTACTTGTCGAAAAAGGTTTCTAATTTTCATGCTGAAACCTCTCACTCAATTAACTGGGCTAATTTTTCCGTGCATGCCACAAACAAATACGGCGATAACAGATCACCTTATCTAATTCTTCTAGTAGGCTAAAATTTCATCCTGGACTCCCCATTCCACAAAGTACAAGGTGAACAGGATGACAAGTGTAGCATGATTACCTCTACTAGGGAAGATGGAAGATGCTTGCCCAAAAGTGTCTCCTACAAGAAAGGCCATTATACTGTATCATATGTCTTTTTAAGGTCTAGTTTAATAACTAACCAACCTTTTACCCGATTCTTTTGTCATATGGAATGCATGAATCAATCCATACAGAATGCAATTTTGGGCTTTGTAATGCAAACTGCAAGATTACCCAAATCAACATGCAATGAAATTGATAGAAAACTAAGGAGATTTTTATGAGCATACGCCTTGAGCGATGGATCCATTTGGCAGCATGGAACACTATGACATAGCCGCGAGCTGATGAGGGAGCTGGGCTTCACTCCATGCGATCTCCGAACATAGCCCTGCGCCTTAAGTTAGGGTGGAGGCTACTAGTGGAGTCTGAATCATTGTGGGCTAAGGTTTTACAAGATAAATATAGCAGTGGCAAGACTCTCCTCCATTGGGATGAACATCAACATCTGTAGAATGCCTCCAACATCTGGCAAGTGATCTTTGAAGCAGCACAGTACCTACAGTGAGGCATTGGGATGGTTGTCGAGGATAGCAGAGCGACTTGGCTCTAGCTACACAGTTGGGTAGAACCATCACCGCCGCTACTGCTCATGACATAGTACTTGCCAGTGGAAGAGTTAGAGAGGAAAGTCAACTGGGGGATGGACGGCGGTTGGGAGTGGGACGACTTCTTAGATTTTCTGCCCTAGCCAATTCTTACCAGAATAGCATCGTTCAAATTATTGGTGGAAGGCATTGACGGTAATTTCTGCTGGTTCGGGGATGAGAGAAGAAAATTCAGGTTATCCTTGGTGATAGCCATTGTTGAAAAAGCTTACCTTATGCTAGCTAGAGTGGGGTTTGGAAAGTGGTGGCGGCTCAACGTGTCCGCATGTTTGTGTGGTTGACGTTGCATAATTGTGTACTAACGAACGTCAACCGAGCGTTGAAAATAAAATAAAATAATAAACTTGATTTATTAATAAAAAGATTGAAGAGTGTTTTCTAGGTTCATATATCTTATGAGATTCATGTATTCTTGGATACATTATATTGTATGGTTCATGTATGTGGGTTAGTTCGCATATAGATATATGAATGGATTAGGATGAATTTTCATTGTACTCGGTGATGATGTCACCTATAAATACCCATGTATTTGAGCCATTTGGGGAGTAGTGAAAAAAGCAACAAGTATTGTCTCAATTGTTATTTTCCTCCTTTTTGCCTTCTCCTACATAAATCACAAAAATTGTCTACTATCTCAAAAAAGTGGTATCAGAGCCATATATAAGATGAATTCTCCCTTTCCCTTTGTTATCCCAAAACTCACAAAAGATAATTATGGCACTTGGAGTATACGGATGAAGGCCTTGCTTGGCTCACAAGAGGCATGGGAGATAGTAGAGAAAGGCTATGAAGAACCTGAGAATGAGGGAGCTTTGACACAAGCTCAATGGAATAACTTGCTTAAAAATCGCAAGTTAGATCAACACGCCCTATCTATCATCCACATGGGATTGGATGATACTATGTTTGAGAAGGTATCTTTGGTTACAAAGGCTAAGGAAGCCTGGATGATTCTTGAAAATAATTTCAAAGGGTTGGACAAGGTAAAGAAAGTTCGTCTCTAAACCCTTAGGCGTGAATTGGAATCATTACATATGAAGGAGTCGGTAATAGTTTTTGATTACTTCACTAGAGTTTCTAGTGTAGTCAACCAAATGAAGCGTTAAGGAGAGACAATTGAAGATGTTTGTGTCATGGAGAAGATTCTTAGATCGCTTGACTCAAAACTTGAGTATGTTGCTTTTGCCATTGAAGAGTGCAACAACTTGGAGACGATGACTCTTGATCAACTCAAGGGTTCTTTACAAGCCTATGAGGAGAGAATTAAGAGAAAAAGGAGAGCCATCAGTTCAAGCTCTTCAAACCAAGGTGTCCTTAGGTGACAAAATCCAGGAGCTAGGGAAGTCGAATAGTCAAAGCCATGGCCAAGGAAGAAGTCGTGGACGTGGAGGCCATTATAGCTGTGGACGAGGCTACCATCGAGGATGCGGTAAATACAGAGGATCACAATACAAGGAATCCAATAGTCAATCCCAAGCATCAAGAGGGCGTGGAGGCTACGGAAATCAAAGAGGTCGTGGTAGAGGTAGAACATATGATAAATCACATGTTCAATGTCACAATTGTCATAAATTTGGTCACTACGCTTCGGAGTGTTGGCACACCAACACCAACATCGATGAGAAGGGAAATTTCATAGACGTGAAGGAGGAAGAAGATCTCTACCTCTTGTTGGCGAGCAAAGGAGAAGAAGACAAAGGTGTTTGGTACCTTGATATGGGCGCTAGTAACCACAAGAGTGGCAACAAGGAGTTTTTCACAAATCTTGACGAGACCGTTGTCGGCAACATTGTTTTTGGAGACAACACCAAAGTTCCAATCAAGGGGAAAGGTGACATTCATATTCGCACCAAAAACGGTGGTCATCACTTAATTTCTCAAGTTTATTATGTACCTTCTTTAAAAGCAAACATCTTAAGTTTAGGCCAATTACTTGAAATTGGCTACGACATTCACATGAAGAATCGGTCTCTCACCTTGAAAGATACGTTTCAAAATTTAATCGTGAAGGTGTACATGGAAAGGAACAAAATGTTCTTACTCAAAGTTCAAGTTGATCATCCAAAGTGCTTGAAAACATGTGTGAAAGATGACTCGTGGCTATGGCACTTGAGATGAGGCCACTTGAATTTTGGTGGCTTAAAGAGTTTGGCACAAGAGAAGATGGTGAATGGCTTACCGTTCATCTCTCATCCAAATCAGCTTTGTCAGGGACGTCTCATGGGAAAGCAAACTAGAAGAAGCTTTCCGAAAGAAGCAAATTTTCGAGCCTAAGAGCCCCTTCAACTTGTTCATGCCGATTTGTGCGGACCGATCAAGCCATCTTCACATGGTAAATCCAACTATTTTTTACTTTTCATTGATGATTTTTCTCGCAAGACATGGGTGTACTTGTTGAAGGAGAAAAATGAAGCATTTGGAGTATTTCGAAAGTTTAAGGCACTTGTTAAGAAAGAGAGTGGTTATACTCTCAAAGCTTTGAGAACTGACAGAGGCGGTGAGTTCACATCCAAGGAGTCTGAAGAATTTTGTGTTCCTCAAGGCATACACCATTTTTTCGTAGTTCCACGTTCTCCTCAACAAAATGGAGTAGTTGAATGCAAGAATCGGACCATTCCCAACATGGCTCGAAGCATGTTAAGAAGTAAGAAGATGCCCAAAGAGTTTTGGGCCGAACCTGTCTCATACGCTGTGTACTTGTCCAATCTTTGTCCAACAAGGAGTGTCCATGGCATGACACCACAAGAAGCGTGGAGCGGTAAGAAACCAAGTGTCTCTCACTTGTGTATTTTTGGAAGCATAGCCTATTCCCATGTCCATGATGAGAAGAGAGTCAAGCTTGATGACAAGAGTGAGAAGCTTATCTTCATTGGATATGATTCAAGATCCAAAGGCTACAAGCTTTATAATTCTATTAATGGGAAGGTGATCATCAGTAGAGATGTCGTGTTTGATGAAGAGGATTCGTGGGAATGGGACATCTCCTCCAATGAAGAAACTGTCTCATTTCCATTGGTTGATGGAGAGCCTAATCAAGTAACAAGAGAAGATTTGACGCCTCCTCCGAATTCATCTCAAAGTCCACAATATTCAACTAACAGCTCTTCTGAAAGGCCAAGGCGCATAAAGAATCTTAGAGAATTTTATGATGAGACAGAGGTACTTGATAATCCAACTCTCTTTTGTCTTTTTGCTGACTTTGAGCCCCTTAATTTTGAAGAAGCAGCGGAAGACAAAAATTGGAGGCTAGCAATGGATGTAGAGATTCAAGTAATAAAAAAGAATGACACATGGGAATTAGCCGATCTTCCAAAAGGCCAAAAGGCGATTGGTGTCAAGTGGATTTACAAAGTGAAGAAGAATACAAAAGGAGAAGTGGAAAGATACAAGGCTAGACTCATTACAAAAGGTTATAGCCAACGACAAGGCATAGACTACGATGAGGTCTTTGCCCCTGTCACTCGGTTGGAGGCTATTCGTCTCATCATTTCCTTGGCGGCCCATAACAGATGGCAAATTCATCAAATGGATGTTAAGTCCGCTTTCTTGAATGGTTATCTCGAAGAAGAAGTTTATATTGAATAGCCCTTGGGTTATGTTGGCAAGGGACATGAAGGTAAAGTGCTAAAATTGAAGAAAGCCTTGTACGGCTTAAAGCAAGCACCAAAGGCATGTTATAGCCGGATTGACAAATACTTTCAAGATCATGGCTTCAACAAGTGCCCTCATGAACATGCTCTTTATGTCAAAGAAGATGAGCAAGGAGGTATGTTGATTGCCTGTTTATATGGTATCAGAGAATTGCTAAAGATGCTTCGCATGCCGCAGGAGGTGCCCACTGCAATATGTGTGGATAATAAGTTCGCTATTACGTTAGCAAAGAATCCTACATTCCATGAATGTAGTAAACATATTGATACAAGATCCCATTTCATACGGTACTATATTAGAAGAAGGAAGTGAAGCTCGCTTATGCCAGGACAAATGATCAAGTTGCAGACATATTCACGAAGCCGTTGAAGTTTGAAGACTTTGCGAGGTTGCATGCTTTGATTGGAGTAACCAAAATAAATCAAGTTTAAGGGAGGATGTTAAAAATAAAATAAAATAATAAACTTGATTTATTAAATAAAAAGATTGAAGAGTGTTTTCTAGGTTCATATATCTTATGAGATTCATGTATTCTTGGATACATTGTATTGTATGGTTCATGCATGTGGGTTAGTTCACACATAGATACATGAATAGATTAGGATGAATGTTCATTGTACTAGGTGAAGATGTCACGTATAAATACCCATGTATTTGAGCCATTTGGGGAGTAGTGAAAAAAACAACAAGTATTATCTCAATTGTTATTTTCCTCCTTCTTGCCTTCTCCTACATAAATCACATAAATTGTCTATTATCTCAACATAGAGCCTGTCGAGGGCTTACAAACGACCCCTCATATGGGGCATGTGGTCATGAATGAAAATCAATTAAACATATTTTACGAAGTTGCCCCAAGGCAAAGGACGTATGGCAATGGTTTGCAGCAAGAGGAATACGCTACATATCTCTCAAGCTCCTATTAATGAATGGATAATTGTTAATGTGAAGGGTAAGCATGTTGATCCGAATTGGAGCTCCAAGTTTATCATAGCACTTTGGCATATGTAGAAATGGAGAAACCTCCAAATGATTAATACGCCCTGATGCAGTTTGCAAAACTAAAAAATGCCCTGAGCTAGAGCTCAATCCAATTGGGAGGATTGCTGGAGATATCTCCAAACGATTAATACGATGGAAAGCCCCTTCCCTCTCCCCCTGAGCATCCAAAGGGAACCCAAGAATAGAGCCGGTGGTAGTGTTGTCCAGCGTGATAGAGGGGAATGGCTTAGGGGGTTCTATGAGAACTCTAGCATATGCACCTCACTGAAAGCTAAACTCAAAGCGATACTGCGGATTTGAAAATGGTGCATTCAATGGGACTCAAGAAGGTTGGTTGTAGGTAGATTCAATTATCATAGTGGTGATGTTACATGGACATGGATCCTGGAACCCTATTCACAAGCCTCTGATTCTGAAGTGCAAAGAGATCATAGCTCAAGAAGACGGGGAGGTGAAAGTGTCTCACTACTATTGAGAAGCAAACCGACCAATGTATGGGCTAGCTAATTTAGGTATTTAAAATAGAGTTAGGCATAGCTTGTCTTCAGTTTCCTCCTAAAGAGGTTATGGATTTATTATAGGCAGATGTAGTTGGGGCTACTTGGTTAAAAAATGCTAAGTAATAAAATCGAATTAGGGGCTTAGCCCCTCTTCTGCACCCCAAGAAAACACACACACACACACACACACACACACACACACACACACACACATATATATATGTATATATATGTGTGTGTGTGGGGGGGGTGTGGGTGTGGGTGTGCACGTGTGTGTATGTGTGCGCATTTTGGGAATCCCATAATCTCTTTCATACTTCACTATACACCGTGGTATTAAACTGTGATAATTCACATTCTTATTTTTTTAATTATTGTTGCTTAGATTTACACAGTTTTAGTTCTAGATACTAGTTATTAGAGCAGATGTAGCATTGGGCTTGGTAGCGCAAAAAAGGAGCTAGCACACAAGTGAGTGGCTCGAAGGCCCATAGCAGAAGGCTCTTGATCAGTTTTTTTTTTACCATTCAAGTGTTCAAAAAAAGAAAAAAAGCTGGGACCCATTGCTGATGATGCTTCATTTGGACATTGTTTCATTTCCAGGAAAAATAGGTGATCCCTTCATTTCTTCAACCTGAAAAAAAGATACAAATTCATAAAATTTCCATGAAATTGGAAAGGAAATCATGCAAAAATTCAGATTAGGCCCACTTTTTGTCCCGTGTAATTTAATGGTGCTTGGGAGAGATTAATGCAAGAAATACAGAATGGGGTGCCTTAAATTTTCAACATAATTAGCTCAATTGAGAGCTTAATGAAATGGTAAATTTGCAACAACTAATATATGGTCAAATATCTTGTCGAATGATCCTCACATTATAATTTTTTTTAAAAATGTTGAACTATTATATTGTTTTTTTAGTCAAATTTCATTAATGTATTTTTTATTATTTTTTCCATCAAACTCTTGTAATTTTTTTTATTCAAGCATGTGTGGTTTTTTTTTTTTTTAAATTCAACCTATTGTATTGTTTTTTTAAAAAATAAGGACCTTTAATTAGTTGTGTACCAAATCATTATGTGTAAATTATTTTTCACAAAAATATTAAAGCCAAATAATAAAGCAAAACATAAAAACTAAATTAATTAAATATGTTTAGGTGTAGGGTCCATAGATATTATTTTATTTGGTGAATCAAAGAAATGAGCCTTACACAGAAGAGATGGAGGTTTGTGAGCCAAAAAGTTGACTCCAAAACTAATATGGAGGAGCTAGGGCTCCACTGATGAGCTCAAAAACAGGCTCACCATTACACATACTCTTAGGTATCAGTGGCTAGGGAAATGAAGGGGATGCAGGGGTCAAGATGTGACCTCCTGCTGGCAATGTACATAGCTAGCCTCTTATTATAATCTCCAGTTTATAAACTCGTTGGTTATTAGGAGTTTCGAGGATATATTTGGATACACTAATTTGATCCATCTGTACATATTTGGATATATTAAGCCGGATGTATGTAGTAATTACGGTTTATAGTTTGGCTGAGAATGGACATGAACAATGTATTTGACAACTTTAAATAGTAGAAAACGTACGAAGGAGTCTTCCTTTTTTTTCCCCCTATTTATTTAGTAAAATTCAATGTACTAATTTCTCTGATCAATTAAACGACGAGCTTCTTTGTACGTATATACAATTTACTTTTACTATTGTAACATCCTCCTTGCTATATACTGAAAGTTCAATGGTGTTTCTAGCAATGAATTCGTAAATTTAGGGTGGTGTTTGGCAGGGGGTAAAATCATTTTCTCGGAAAATGATTTTCCCATTTTACTTTGTTTGGTAAAAAATGAAATGGAAAATCATTTTCAAGGGAAAATTATTTTACCTCATGAGAAGGAAAATGTTTTCCCGTGCAATGGGCCGTAAAATAATTTTCCAGGGCTCGAAGAAAGGAACTCTACTTCTGGTTCTCTCTCTTCAAAAGCCTTACGCTGGTTCTCTGTCTTCGACAATCTCTCTCCCTCTCTCTCTCTCTCCCCCCATCCCTCTCAAGCACTCTCGCCTTTGTTGGAACCAAGTTGAAGCATTCTCGCCGCTGTATTCGACTCTCAGTCAAAGCATTGCTTCAGATTCAATTTTCCAGGTAGTCTGTTACTCGCCATTATTCAACTCTCCCTTTAAATCCCTAAATCAATTTTTGATTAGGGTTTTATCATCTGATTGTTGAAGGGTAGTCTGTTTTATCTTGCCATTGCTGGAAGCCAATTGAAGGAGGAGTGTTGACGTTCTTGTTCCTTTTCGTGTTCTACATTTTGAGTTTCATCTCTCCTTTAAACTTTGAATTTCCTGGATTGTTGTGGAGAAAGAAGGGAGTTCCCATTTTGGTTGTTTGTGTAGTGCGTCTGAAGTTCTAATTAAACAATTGCTTCGTCTTTAATGGTTTTTCTTTGTTGCTGGGACTAAAATTCTAATTGAACAATTGCTTCTTCTGTGTGGCATGTTAAATTTTGCTTGAATTTGGAAGTTTTGATAGTCTTGTGATTATGATTAGATGGAGCTGGTTTGGGTGTACCTTTGAGGTGATTGCTTTGAGGGAGGCAATGGTTTGTGGAAAGATTATTAAAGAGCCCGAAACACCATCCTTTTGCTGTAGGAGCCTATTCATGTCTGTTGTTTTTTGAGAGAGTTGCTGCTTGCTGCTGTGTCTCAGCTAGAAATTTTGCTGAAAATTTTGCTTGAATTTGAAATTCATGTCTGCTGTGTGTTGTCTGTCCATGAAACTGGGCCTATTCATGTCTGTCGTTTCCTGTTGTTTACTGTTTGCTGCTGTTTTCTATTGTTTGCTTGTTGCTGTTGTCTTTGGAAATACATGCCAAGCTTGCTTTACCTTCTTTGGTAGTAATCTTAACATTGATATATCCCTTTTTCCTGTTACCTAGATGGCCAATGATTTAAATGAGGAAGAAGCTGTGCTCATTGGTGCTACTGCTTCCCTTTTAGGAGCTACAGCGGCCTTGCTTAAGAACCATAATAATAGAGACATCAATAATGAAATTAGGATTCCTCAAATTCCGCATCAGTCTTTTGTCAATAGAGATGTCGATCAGGAGAATTATATCAGTAGTGTTTTGTATTATGGTGATACTCATTGCCTTAATCAGATTCGAATGAGGCCTGGTCCTTTTTTTGAATTATGTGAGATACTTGAAAGGAGGGCACTTCTTGTAAACACAAAGCATATGAGTGTGAGAGAGCAAGTTCTAATGTTTCTTTACTTAATAGGTCACAATATGAGGTTTAGGGTGATTGGAGGAAGGTCTTTTCGATCTACTTGGACCATTCATAACTATTTTCACATAGTTCTAGGAGCCATCTTAAAATTATATCCTGATTTCGTGCGCCCACCTAGCTCTTCAACCCCTTTCAAAGTCTTGAATAATTGTAGATTTTATCCATGGTTTGAGGATTACATTGGAGCTTTAGATGGGACTCATATAAGGGCACCTGTTCCAATTGAAGATCAAGATAGGCATAGGAATAGAAAAGGTACTTTATCATAAAATGTCTTGGCCTCCATATCCTTTGACAATCTTAAGTTCACATTTGTGTTAGCCAGTTGGGAAGGATCAGCATATGATTCTAGAGTTCTAAATGATGCATTATCAAGAGGATTTCGTGCTCCGGAAGGTATGGTTTAGAAATTTGTTGTGTTTCGTAGAGTTTTCCCTTATTCGATTATAGTGCGTAGCATCTTAATGAAAATGTTGAATTTTTATAGGAAAGTATTTTTTTCTTGATTCTGGTTATGCTCTTCGAAAAGGCTTCCTCCCCCCATATAAGAAAGTTCGTTATCATCTCAAAGAGTTCGATGAGATCACCCCACCAATGAATGCTAAGGAATTGCTCAATTTACGACTTTTTTCCTTGAGAATTAGCGTAGAAAGAGCATTTGGGGTGCTCAAAAAGCGATTTCGTGTGTTGGATGTAGAGCCATTTTGGGAATTCGATATTCAAGTAAAGGTTGTTCATGTGTGTTGTGTGTTATACAACTTTCTTAGAGGCGTTGATCCAAATGACCATATCATGAGAGAGGTGGATCGGGAGTTCTCACGTGATATTCAGAGACCATTACTATCGCGAAGAGAAGAGCGAGAAGAAGATCTAGCATAGAAAACATGGAGAGATGCTATAGCAAATGCTATGTGGCACGATTATGAAGCTCAGAGAGCTTTGTAGTAAGTTGCTATGAGTTTGTTGTTAGGTTGCTATGAACAAGCTAGTTTCTCCCACTATTTTTTTCCCTGTGCATTCTACTGAGCACCAGTTGCAGTCATAGCTCTGTTGTATTAGCCCAAGATAGAGAAGCATTAGTGTAGATGCTGTGGACATGCTATTAGCCAGAGACAGAGATGTATTCTGCTCAGTTTTTGTATTATGTACCAAAATTGGCTGTTTTGCTTTTCTGCTCAGTTTAAAAGCTTGTTGTTATTTGCACAACTTTTTTAAAAGCTTGTATTCTACTCAGTGTTCTTATTACAACATGGACAAAGGGAAAATGAAAGAGGTTAGTGAGGATAAGAAAACTCAATTCCGTTGGTCCAAGCCAATCTCGAAGGAACTACTCAGGTTTTTGGCCGATAAGGTTAAAAAGGGGAATCAACCGAACAACACTTTCAAGTCTAGTTCTTTTGCTGCAGCAGCGGATATGATATCAAAGAAATTCAATGTTAAATGCCTATCGGATCACGTTGACAATCATCTAAGAACCGTGAAAACTGCTTGGGGCATCATAGTAAAACTTTGAAGCCAATCTGGTTGTGGGTGGGATGAAAATATGAGGATGATTCGCATGTCTCCTGATGTGCACAACACCTATGTTGAGGTATGTTCTGCTACTGCTCTGCTGTTGTTTTCTTCCTGTTGAATCTGGCTGTGGCTGCTATTGAATCTGGTTGTGGTTTGTAAACTGGTTGTTGCCTTAGTCAACTGCTGCTGCTCTGCTGAAATGGTGGCGGGGTATAGTTGCACCTGTTTTTGTTCATTTGTTTTTCAGGATATACAATTTTACTTTTTGGTTAAAGCTATGAGAGACCCTTTTTTTGGGTGTCTGAATGTACTGTTTTCTTCTTTTCTTTTTTATTTTGGCTTTTTTTGGTGGGTATTCCCTATAACATTGATAGCTAGATGAGCAGCCCAGTTGCCTCACCATAAACAAGCTTAATTAGGTCAGTGTGTTTCTGAAAGACTAAAACAGCTTGCTTCAGCTTACCACCAACTTGGCACAACGTGGCTTAATGGGTCTTTCCCTGAAATACATGATGTTCTGCTGAAATGATGGTGGGTATTCCCTAAAATACATGCTGTGGATTGGATTGCCTAATTCATCATGAGCCGAGTTGTTGTTCATGTTTTCTATTGTCTGCATCAGATAAATGCCCATGTTTTCTGTTGTATGAGTCATTTTGTTGTTTGCTTCAGATAAGTGTTCATGTTTCTTTTAACAAGAAAATTGATTTTAACAGGTGTTGTTTCTTTTAGTTGTTGTTTCTTTTAACAAGAACATCAAATTAGTTGTTGTTTCTTTTAACAGGTGAATCCAACTCATAAGAAGCATGCTAACAAGAAAATTGATATGTATGATAAAATGTCTATTGTGGTTGGAAAGGATGTCGCTCGAGGAAGTGGTGCAAAGTCATTTGATGATGTTGAGATACAGTCACTCAGAGTTACGAATCTAGAAGAAAAAGGTGATGGTGATGATGAGTTCGTGAAAGAAAATGATAAACAATCGACTTCAAGTGCGCCATTGGAATCAAGAAAAAGTCGAAAGAGAGTTCGTGACGACGATTTGGAACTTCAAAATATTTCCACCCAAATGGCAGAAGTCGCTATGGCTCTACAAAAGATATCTAAATCCAAGCTCGACGTGGACCTTCTTTATCAAGAAGTGATGAAAATTGAAGGATTTGAAGAAGACTTTTTGAGTAGCGTTTTCGATCACCTCGTAGAGTGTGAAAACCTTGCAAAGGGCTTTTTAGCGAAGAGCGACAAACTGAGAAGGATTTGGCTTGAAAAATTTAAGAAGAATAATTGAATGAAGTGATGTTTCTCTCTTCGTTTTTTTTTTTTTTGGGTCTCCCCTTTTTTGGCTGAAGAGGACAAATAGTTAAGAATTATGACTTTGTAAGCACTGTTTGACGACTTTGTAAGCACTGCTTGATGACTAAATTGACTGTTTATCTATTAACTTAGCCTATTAGTATCAAACAGTTAGGAATTATAGTATTGGAAAATCGTTTTTCATTCTACCAAACAGCAGAAAATGATTTTCTGGGAAAATGATTTTTCATCCTACCAAACAGCAGAAAATATAAGCGGAAAATTATTTTTCTTGGGAAATCATTTTCCATGGAAAATGATTTTCCGGGAAAATAATTTCCCCCCGCCAAACACTCCCTTAATGAAAATGACGAAAAATGAAAAATCTACTCTTGGCCTCTTACTTTGTCACTAATTTCAGTGAGTTAATTATGCATACATTTATACTTTGTAAATAATTCTTGGCTCCTAAATATTCAGTGAATGATGATTTTGTTTCATTTCATTTATTCCATTGGTGATACATGTCTTGTAGCAGGACACATTTTGAATGTCTTGCCTTGATTGAAACTAACATGTTAAATGATTTAGAATTACCAAGTTTTCAATAGTTACACTTAATTATGAATTGTAAAGTCATTGACTTTGCTAGCTTTGCCGACCATTACAAAATGCCACCTTAATTGGATCAACAGTATCCATAATGGCATATTATACACATAGTTTTCAAATTATGAAACAAATAGAAATGAAAATATAATTTTATGCAATTTATAATTTACAATATCCTTCCACAATTCAATCACACCATTCTTTAAAAATTCAAAACATGATAATTATATAACTTTTAAAAGCAAATAAGACACTAAATAAGTGTCCTATAGTGAGATAGTGATTATTTTGTTTTTTTTTTTTTCCTGGAGGATAGCTACAACATGAAGCCTGGACATGAAGCTGCTACTATTTTTGCTGGTGGCAATATCAATATGGATGTTCCTCATAACTGTAGCCACAAGTTGCGAATTAACCCAACATTGTCCCTCGTCGCCTCGTCCATCAACATCTCGACCCTCGCCAATAGTCCGACGTCTGCTACATCAACCCCCACTACCTTGGCTTCCACTTCCAGTCAATCCCCCCGCCACCAGTCATACCACCGCTGCCGCCGCCACAGGCCCTTACCCTTGCCGCCAGTGAGGCCCCCACCTCCCTCTGCAGTAAGGTCCTCGCCACCATCGTTGGTAGTCTCGCGTCCTCCTCACCACCAGGCTACTTCTACTACCACCGGTAAATCCCCCATGTATTCCCGCTATTCAAACCCCCACCTCCACTGGCTCCACATGTTTCGGCAAGTCATAGCTGGTCTTGATACCAGCTAGTTAACACCCTCTCCTATGGGTGGGTGAGTTGTCCATATTTCCAGCGATGAGCTTTGAAATTTCCCCCTCCTCTCCGGCAGCAGCCAAGTCGTCGACAGCGGCCATGATTCAAAAATATGAGGAAAATGTCAACAGGAGAGCGATGAACGTGAGCAAAAGGTCAACGTCGTCGTCAATGTTCTGGCCGGTGTTGATTCACCAAACCTGCTACAAGCTTGCCAAACTCTAAAATCTGTCCATAAACTTCTCCAGGACAAAAGATTATGCAATTCCTAGTTGGCCTTAATGAGGCATACAAAGTGGTTAGAGGAAACAATCTCATGATGAAGCCCTTCCCTGATATGAATGAAGTCTACAATTAGCTTTTGTATGAAGAAAATCAAGTTTACATTCCTTAGCTCAAATATCTCCTCAATCCGCTGCGATGGATGTTCAAGCACCTATGCTGCAATACATGGCCTCGAATGCGAATCAAGCAAGGGTTGAACATAATGGTTGGGGGCAAGAGTCCTCGGGCCTTGCAGTGCAACAAAACCCTCACTCAATTCTGGACAGAGGTTTCAAAGGAAATAGCTCTTCTGTGACCATTGTAAGATGAATGGTCATACTATTCAGAAATTCTATAAGCTACATGGCTATCTTCCGGGACACAGGCTTTATGACCACTGTCGCAAGCGCACGGGTGTCGTAGTATAGATAAAATATGGTTCTTAGGGACCAAAGTAATCTATTGAGTTCTTTCTAATCAAATAATGCTAAGTAATAACTTAATCGACGATTTGATTTAATAACGTCTAAGCAACTGATTCTAAATTCAATAAAAATGAAACGCCTAAGGATTTATGTAGTTAAGAAAGGTGTAGGATCAATATGATTAACATGCGCTTTTTTTCTAACCAGATAATTTTGAGTAATTGCAATCTATCCAGAATTTACTCTATTCTTTCGAAATCATCCAAATTGCCTAAACTAAGCAAAAGTCGTTCTTTCAAACTAATTTGTCTTAATCCAAATTTAATATTTTTAATTACTCTCAAGTCCTCCCAACATGCGAACATCTCTTTTGAGTCATTGTTATATTAGGTTTTATTAAGCAGTCTAACAATCAAATTTCATCTTTCAGTTCTTCATTCAATTGTTTCAAGTGCGTAAGCAAAATTTGGCTAAAAATCCACTCACAACATGATATTCACTTGATAAAACGAAATCAAACCAATCATGAAACAAAAGCACAATTCTATTGATTATAACATGATCCAACTACACTTCCATTAACTAACAAATCCCTGGACAAGATAAATTACTCACTCATGATTAAAAATTAAACGACTAACCAATCGAATCAGCGAAATCTGAGAGGGAAGGGTTTGACAAAGACAACCTTCAACAAAGTCTTCAAACTGCCAACAAAACCGAACTCCTCACTCAAGATTTCTCACTTGCACAAAAAGCAAACTAAAAATCCTATCTAAAAAGAGTAAAATTTAGGAAGAAAAATGAACTATCTATGCTATGCTGTCCTTTCTTGCTGCTGAGGGATGGGTTTATAAAGAAAAGCATGAAGATTGTTAGCCACACAGCCGAAGGGAAAACAAAGAGGCCACAGTTACACAGCTTAGCACAGTCTGTGGCAGGCACCACTATTAGACCGTGATCTTAGCTGGAACCAAATTTCTACTCTTCTCTTGCTTCACGGGCATAACGCCTCATGGACATCCATAGGGGGTCAAAACATACTCAAATGAGGGTTAAATACTGGGTCAAAATGGTCCAAACTCCTGCAAACACTATCAAACAACTATACCCAAGTATAAATCAAGAATAGGAGTATAAATGGCAACTTAGATCACATAATTCTCCTAAAAATGTAGCAAAATGACCCTAAAATGATACATATGATAGGCACTTATCAAATTCCCCCATACTTAAAACTGTTGCTTGTCCCTAAGAAATGCTAAAACCAAAAATTATTCAAACCCTCCTCACGATAAACATAGGTATTATTCCAATTGCAAAGCTGATCCAAAGTTAGCCCAAAAAGATGCAAAAATCATTTAGCAAACAGACTAGGGAATGACATTTTCGATAACCACTTGATATACCACAATGTCAAATTTGAATAAACCCCCCCAAATCATCAAATACAATCATTCAACATATGAAACAAATAGAGCTAGCAATGGCGGTAGAACCTCACTATAGTCATGTGGCACTTATCACTCATGTATTTGAAAATATATATGAAGGTTCCCTCAATTTTTATTCCATGGACTCAAATCTACCATAAGCTTGACAAGATTCTCTAATTTGCCATCATTAAAATGCAAGCACACTAGACAATCATGAGCACTTTCATAAGGTTGTGATGAGGCCATGGGTAAAGGTAAGAGGGGAGCAAATATTTTTAGAAATGTGGAGCTAGAAGCCATAGACTAAGAGCTAAACATTTCCAATGCATCATATAATATTCTCCTTAAACCAATACAATTCATCAACAAAATTCATCCTGAATTAAGGAGACAAAGAGTTAAAAGTCATTAAAAATTTACAATCCTAACAAGGCTAACACTCTTTGGATTATTCTTTTTTTTTTCCCTTTTTTTTGGTTCTTTTTTTTTGGGATTTTTCAAAAGAGTTAGCCAAGGAAAATCTATACCAAACTTTGAATATCAACTCTTCTCCAAATTTTGTACAAAAAGACAAGGGATTTTCTTTTATCAAAAAAGATCACACATCCCTTCGCTAAACAACTCAATCCACTAAAAAGATCTTAATACACCTTACTAGCTCCCAATCAAACTTGATGCAAAAGAATGAAATGCTCCTCTAGTCTTGGCTTAAGGGTGAGGTAATCATTTGGCCATAGGCTATAATAGGAGGTTCAAATCAAGAAAAGCAGATATAAACTGGAAGGGGCTGGCAAGGGACATAATATGTAACAAAGGTGGCTATTTGGTCGTTGGGTTAAACAAGTCAAAGAATGCCTCAATCACATTGCCTAAATGCATATGTGAAATGTGATCTTGAAAGAGAATCAAAGCAAGTTCTAGGGACATGATGTCATGAAAAAGTCGCACATGAAAGAAACATGAGACTGAATTGATAAATAGTCTCTAAAACTTCAAAGCCTCATGGGACATCTACCAAGGTCATAACTAGCACATTAGTAAACACATGCCAAAATTCATGTAAAGAGTCATGGAGTAATCAACTTTCACTCAATATATGGTCAAAACATGAAGCTCATTTTCGCAGACTCATTCTCAAATATTTTTATGTACAATTAGGCAGATCAAAGGATCAAACTAACCAAAGAAGTCCACCTATCCTACAAATATCATCATCAGAGGATTTTTCTTTTCGTTTTATTTTTTCTTTTTTTTTCATGTGTGTTGTTTTTGTTTTTTATTTATTATTTATTATTTTTTCCTCATGCTTGCTTCTAATAACAAAATGCAAAAAAAATTCAAAAACTATGAAAAGAAACTTAAAAAAAATAAAAT
Source organism: Carnegiea gigantea (assembly GCA_029747015.1). Classification (NCBI taxonomy): domain Eukaryota; kingdom Viridiplantae; phylum Streptophyta; class Magnoliopsida; order Caryophyllales; family Cactaceae; genus Carnegiea; species Carnegiea gigantea. The sequence continues at coordinate 34,725 of JAKOGI010001381.1, forward strand.
GCAATCTAAATGAAAAGAAAAACAAAAACTAGATATACTTCTAAAATGCTTCTAACCAAATGAGATTAAAACCTACAATAAAACTCCAAAAACTATCACAAATAATATATACAATACACAAGCACGCCTAACCAAATCAGGCATTAGACGCCAAATATAATGACTAACTCCTCCCTGCTTGAATTACACATTGCCCTCAATGTGGGAACATAGTAGAAAAAGGGAAGCAGACTTGCAAAAAGCAATCAGAAAGGAGGTGGGGGAGAAGGATACGTGGCTGGACAGAAGAGATATGCCAATCCTGCCAGGTCTCCAAAGAAGCCCGATGGTCCTAGAAATATTGTGTCTGGGTAAGTAAGCATCCCGTGGAGCTCATCGTGGCGCTGTTGGACAAAGTTATAAAGAGTGGCGTTCTCAGAAGCAACATAAGCTCGAAGGGAAACTTGCTCTTCCTAAATGGACCCAAGGGTGGCTTGCAGATCTGCATAATTAGTGGGGGTAGCTGGGAGGAAGAGCTACGTTCGGCTTGACTAGAATGAGAGGGTGGAGGATGTGGTGTAGACTGAACAACCTCGGCATCACTAGGTATCCAATAAAGGTTAGCCAAGTGAAGTAAGGTGGTTCGATCGATATTAGGAAGCAGCAAAATCCGATCCCCAGAGTAAATCCAGCACAAACGCCTAGCCTCTACATTACAAAAGTTCATGATCTCAAAAGCGACTTGATCAAGTTGCTCAGACCCAGAGACTATATCCTCAGTGTTGGGCTCAATAGCCAAAAATCTAACAATATTCGTCACAATACCACCTATGACTATCCTACCCTTAGTGCTAACAGTAGCACTATACAATTACCTGGCCAAAAACAAACCAGGGTCAAGATGGACACCGTCAAGCATACGAGACAAGAAATACAACTTAGATAATCTCCAGACATTCAGACTATCATCCCGAGCAAAAAAACAGCAGGCTAGGATACGATAAGCTACCCGAATGCAAGGGTTCCTAATATGTGTGAACTTGGATGAACTAGTATTGTACCTGACACTCCCCGAAAGCTTACCCCAAAATGCATTTGGGTTAAATTTGTAGGGGACTTGTTGGTTCAGTAAATCCATACTAGGTGGAAAATGGAATACATGGTTGAAGGTACCTAAGTTCAACTTACATAATTGTCCTTGCAAATAAAATGAAATGCACGCAGCTTGGCATTGAGGCCCTCTAATAACCCCAACATAGAGTGTACTCAGAAATTCTAGGGTTAGGTCTCGATATGTAGTGTCCCATACCACCATGTGCAAACAACCACCCAATATCATCTAACATTCCTAAACGTGCTAGCAATTCCTCATCACAATAATGGGTTGCCACAACCATGCGTTCATTCAAACAATTGTATCTAGCAATATGCCACAACCACCCAATATGATCAAGGTTTGGGAGGTCTGTTGAGGTCGAGATGATGCTGGGCTTGATGATCCAACCTCCTTGACACTCCTTTGTCTTTTGGTTGGTGCCATTGTTGCAAAATAAAACAAAAAATTGAAACTGAACCGTAAATAATAAAATTTAAAGAAGAAAAATGAAGAATTTAAGTAAAAAGAAAAAGAGAAAGACAAAGAAGAAGATCGTTATTGTGGATGGGTGAAGATGAGATGAGTTTAAAGAAGAAGAAGAAGAAGAAGAAGAAGAACTTAGGGGAACAAAGACAAGGATTAAGTGAAGAGGAAGGATTTTAGGTGAAAATGGAGTAAAAATGAGCCGAAATGAGGAAGGATTGAAGTTTAGAAATGGTGGGCTTGGAGAGAGAAAGAGAGAGGTAGAGAGAGAAGGAGTCGAAGAAGAAGAAGAAGTTTGGGGAAAATGGAAGGTCGCCACAGTCAAAACCCTTGATCGCGGCCTGTAGCAGTGCACCACGGTCTATAGTTGTGGCCACGGGCCGACCATGGTGTCTGCTAACACCAGAATTTTTTTGATTTATAGGTTCGGCATCCCACTGCTGTGGTGCTGGACTGCTGGCCGTGGTGCCAAACAATTTTATTGTTATTTTTTTTTGCTTCTTTTCTTTGTCTCTCTTGTTTTCTTGTTTTCTTTTCTTTTTCCTATTTCTTTTTCTATTCTTATCTTTCTCTCTGTTTTTGTGTCTCTTTTTTTTGGTCTATTTTTTTTACAAAAAAACCTACAAAAAATAATGAAAATCAAAGCTTAAAAAAACAAAAGGGGCTTGGGTTGCCTCCCAAAAAGCGCTCTTTTAAAGTTAAAAGCTTGACCATACTTCTATGCTTGATCCGAATCAGTGAATGTGTGGACATCAGCTTTATCGCAGACCACAAAATTGAATTTCTTCAATCGAAGGTATTACCTCAAAAGCTCCGGTTAAAGGTCGTTCGTCATCATCAATTGACGCCATTATGCACTGTCGACATACACGACAAACCACTAACGCAGCCCATCAGACTGGCTACTATCATCTTGTTCAACCCCCAAATTAAAATCTGCATCAAATCCTTCCACATGGGGCAAAGTTAGAACAACTTGAGCAAACCTGTAATAATCGCTCATAGCAGATTCACTAGAAGCATGGGCCTCAACCTTGGGTATGCTACGCGGCATAGGAACAGCAAACTCCACCTTAACATACCTTTGGTCGGGGTACTCAGTAGAAATCCAGTCAAAGTCAGGAGGATCTTCACAGTTCAAGATATCCTCCATGTCAATCTCAAGGGAATGGGGAAATTCATCCAATAGAGAAAAATTAGAGGAAACCACTTTCCCCTACGTATAATAAAACATAGCATAGCACCCTTGTACTTCAAATGTTCTACGTCCCTTTCTTACGTCAATATGGCAACCTGCGGCAACCATAAATGGCCTACCTATAATAATTTGGGGATCATCGATCTCGGTCATGTCAACTATGATAAAGTCTTCTGTTGAATTAGAGAGTACACAACCACAAGATGGGGGTGAATTGTGGTGTCCGATTTTGGCAATATGCTGGCAAACAGTCTTAGGCCCTGTTCGCACAGGTTGTTTCTGAGATAAGCAGAAGCGAAAATCCAACAAAATTGAATGCGGAAATAATGGACACAGGATTTTTACGTGGAAAACACCTCTAGCCCAACTGAGGTTAAAAACCACGACCTACCTCCTGTAGGATTTGCACACTTCACTAAACGGGCTAAACACATTACAATAGTAACACACCTTGTTACAACTTGTAACACACGTAACTTGTCTTCCCTAAGACGAGTTACCCCACGTCCAAAATCCCCTTGATTTGGACACACACTCTACTCACTCTTGTGAAAGAAGAATGTAAAGAAAAAACACCCTATTACAATGCTTCTCAACTAAGCTAATATAGGGTACAATGAAGTCCTAGTATGCCAACTTTGAAAGCTCAATTAATTCACTCACAAGGCTCGGTTTTCTTTTCAAACGTTTTAGCTCATGAACTCAAATTTTTTCTCTTTGAAAACCGATGTCTCCAAGATTGTAAGAAGCCGCCTTTTATAGTGCTTGGAAAACAATTCATCAAATTTTTGGAAACTAAAAAATCTGAAGAATATAGAATCCTTTACCCACAAGGGATGGAAAAACTATTTCTGAAATTTTTGGAAACTAAAATCCTAGAGAAAATAGAATCCTTTAGCTATAAGGGGTAAGGTGACATGAGCTGAAAAACACTTCCTGAACCGCGTGCATAAGGCGGTGTTCTTTAGCAGCTAGCCCATGTTTTTCTCAACTACCTTATCCACTTGTCAAAAATTGGATATTCTTTTTATTCAAAAAGATTTTGCAAATCCCTTAAGATTTTTGATAACCGTTTTTTAGGGTAAAGAATAAGATACTCCATAGAAAAATCTTTCTTGCAAATCTTTGAAGAAGCTGCTCAAAATCCAAAAGATAAAAATCGTGCAAAGCAGTTTTTCGCAGCTTATTCTGGAAACACCCTGATCGCCCTGTTTCCAGGGTTGTTCTGAAAGGTGATCCGAAATATTTTCCAAAAAGCAAAACTGTTTCCAGTGAGTGGTAAATTAAAACTTTCTAATTGGCATATTAACAAGAGTCTAAAAATATAAAACCAAATCAAATCAAGACATCTTGTTGTAACCACTAGTCATCTTGTAGAACGACTTTGCTGCAAACACTTCACAGAATATGCTTCAAACACCGCACGGAACCTATTTGTCATAGCTGCATATATCTTATGTTTCAAACACTTCTCAGGATATGCTTCAAAACACCCCACAGAACCTGTTCCTCATAGGTGTTCTTACATTGCTGACTTGAGTACCTGTTCTTGATAAACCATTAGTCAAGCAGTTTTAATACATTGAGAACAGCAGTAAGGTCCTGTTTGGAAAGCCTGTTTGGAGCAACAACAACAACACTTGGATTTGTTATCATCAAAACTTTATACATTCTAACAAATTCCCCCTTTTTGATGATGACAAACCAAGTGACCATATTGACTTTCAAGGGCAATTTAAGTGATTTGTACCAATTATTCAAATTCACATGAAGCAGTTAGTATCGAAAAGATTGTAAGAAAATTAACTCGTCTATGGCAGAACTAAAACAGTATTGGTCAACCTATCTTCCCCCTTTTGGCATCATTAAAAAGTAGGGGTGAACAGTCAAACAGAGGGTGTTTGCTATCACCACCACTTGGGTAATGGAGGAAAGTCAACAGGCGATACACTCAAGTGTTTTGATACGGTAATGAGATTGGCCATCCTAGTCACACACAAGCAATTCACAACAAAAAGCAAGTAAGGCAAAGCCAATCAAAAAACAAGATATCCTTATCATTCATCAAAAGAGTGCAACAGAGTACAAACTGATTCACCAAGAGAAGTGAGAACAGGCTATGAGAACAACAGATGGGAACAGCTCATGAGGGGTGTTCAAGGAGCAGAAGGAGAAAATTTTGCTGAAAGTGAAGAGAGAAGGGCGAGGAGATCTGCATGGCGTTTTGCATTTAGAGCTTTTTCCTCGTCCAGGGCAGCCTTTACAGCGTTAAGCTCAGTACTGAGGTGAGAGTTTTCTTCCAAAGCAGCCTCAAGCTTGGTTGAGGAACTGCCAGGAACAGGAGGACGGGGTGTTCTGGTCCCCTGTTCTGAGGCAGACCCTTCAATCAAAGCATACCCACACCCCATAAGGGTGTTACTCCCGATCTCATCAATGAACTGAGCGCCCACCTTCTTCTGCAGTGTCACCCCAAAGTGCTCAAACACACTAGTCAGAAAGAAGCCGTATCCCAGATCATGTTCCCTAGAGGTGTTTGCAATTCTTGCAATATGTCGAATCATGATGGCAGGAAGGTTAATTTGCACTTCCGTGTCCATCAGATCCATCAAACACTGATCCATGGCATCAGCAAGATTGCGACCCTGGCCTCTGGGGATGACATTCTTGATGATAAACCAAAATAGCAATTGATGGAGCGATATCATGTCCCCTTTCTTCACGGACTTGGGTGTTTGCAGGCTTGGTTGCTGGCTAAATTTCTGGGCGAGTTCCAGCAGCCTGGCTGTCCCTAGAATAGTCTTGTCTTCCCTCACATATATATCAAAGCCTGTGGAGGGAATCCCCAGAATGTCCCCTAATATCTTCGCATCAAAGCGAAGCTGCTTCCCATTAACAATACTTGTCACCACTCCTTCGGTGACAGTGCAGTTGGCATAGAACTCTGCCAACTCATGTACAAAACACCCCAGCTGGGTTTTTGTAAACAACTCATACCACCCCTGTGCACACAGCTTGTGCAGAAACACCCCCAGACCCTGTTTCTCAAAATATTTGACCTTTATAATTTTGCCCCTGACAACCCGTCTCTGAATCAATTGGGTCAGTTTGGCTGAGATTGCAGACGGGGTAGATTTCTTGGCTCGTTTAGGTTGGGGCTTAGTAGGAGGGTCTTGGGTGGAGGCATGTTTGAGGGAGGCTTTTCTCTTGGGAGTTTTGAGGGGTGATGGTTTTGGTATAGGAAGAGGCTTATCCTCTGAGGACTCTGAGAACACGGGCGTGCCCTGTTTGAAGGCAGTGTTCTCAGTGTCGCTATCTAATGAAGGCTCAGAGGAGGAATCAATCTCCTCAATAACAGGGGCTGACTGTTTGGCAGGACGAGGAGTGGAGTGAAAAGCTATTCGGGCTGATTTTCTTGTGGGTCTGTTTGTGGGTTTGGCCGAAGAGGGGATTTGTGGTTTTGGTTTGACAAGGGGTTCACTTTTTGAGGGCTCTTCAGTCTGGCCGCTTTTAGGCCTTGATGGTGGTCGTGTTCTTGGCATTCTAGTACGCCTAGCCACAATTTTGTACCGTTTGCGTTTCTCACCGGTTGGTGGTACCGGTGTGGCTTGTTCAGTTTTGGCAGGGGCCTCCTCCAGTTGACCACTACTTCCCCCATCTTCTCTTAACAAATCCTCCCCTAGGTTCTCCTTAAAAACTTCAGACCCTGTTTCTGACCCTGTTTCCTGCTCAGGAAACAGCCCAAACGAATTGATGTCATCCAACCCATGGTCCAACAGAAAAAGTTCATCTAAAGCCCCAACTTCTCTTTCAGATGCCCCAACAAGTTCTTGGGGTTGACATGCGCCCGTTGTACCAAACAAAATCAATTCCCACCCAAATTTGTACGGGATATCTTCCAATTTCAAATTCACTGTTCTAAGGTCGATACTTTTTAAAAACCCAAAAGGTTTATAGGCAATGGGCCGAGGAGGTTCAGTATTTTTACCTTCCATGAGGGCCATCAGAAATTGTGTAAGTGCAAACAGGGCTGTGGCTGTTTACAAGGCTGTGCCCTGTCTCTGGTTGCCCTGGGTCAAGGTCGAGAAGCTCTCGAAGCTAATGGGGAACGCCATTTTTCAGAGGAAGGAGAGAGATTAGGCTTTCTTGAACAGAGTTTCAAAGCAAGAGAGTTTCGGTGGAGGTGAGAGATTGAGCAAGAGCTTTAAAGGGAGAGAGAGACGTGCGAAATCTTTAAAAGATTTTGCCCGTTTTTGCAATGGACTTTAGCATTTATTGCGCACGCCTCGGGAAGAGATTAGTAGTTTTCAATTGTTGCACACATTTGACAAACAAGAGGCGTGCCTGTTCCTGGTGCTTGTTCTTGAGGTTACTTTCTCGGTAACATTTGACAATAAGGGCGATCTCATTAGACCTCAACGAGTGTCAGCAAGTTGCAAACCTCACATATGCTAAACATAGCACACAAGTTGATTGCAAACAAAAATTTAACATGTTGTACCCGTCACTTTTAAATTTTGCAAATAGGGAGAGAGAACAGGTTGGTCAGGTTGTTCTAATTAAGCCTAGTTCGAGTCTATTCCTTTCAAATTGTTCTCTACTCAATACCTTTGTGAATATATCAGCAATTTGATTTTCAGTGGCACAAAAATTCATTGAGATTACTCCTTTTTCAACATTGTCTCTTAGAAAATGATGACGAATGTCAATATGTTTTGTTCTTTTGTGTTGACATGGATTTTTGGCAATGTTAATTGCACTTGTATTGTCACAATAAATAGGAATGCATCCTATGTCAACACAAAAGTCCTTGAGTTGTTGTCTTATCCATAATAACTGAGCACAACAAGATGCAGCTGCCACATACTCAGCTTCTGCTGTGGACAAGGCAACAGAGAGTTGTTTCTTGGTTGCCCAAGATACCAAACAAGGTCCAAGAAAGTGAGCCATACCTGAGGTGCTTTTTCTATCAACCAAGAAACCTGCATAATCAGCATCAGCATACCTAACAAGATCAAAGTTGCAACCTCTAGGATACCATAAGGCTAGATCAGGTGTATGTTTTAAGTATCTTAAAATCCTTTTTACAGCCTTAAGATGAGTTTCTTTAGGGTTAGACTGAAAACGTGCACATAGACCAACACTGAAAACAATGTCAGGTCTACTAGCCGTTAGGTATAGGAGTGACCCTATCATGCCCCTATAGGATTTCTCCTCAACTGAGGGACTACCATCATCCATTACCAACCTGGTTGAGGGAGAGATGGGAGTATTAATGGGCTTGGCCGACTCCATCTTAAAACGCTTAAGTAACTCTTTAATATACTTTTGTTGATGGATCATGGTGCCGTTTGAAGTTTGCTTGATTTGCAAGCCTAGAAAGAAATTAAGCTCACCCATCATGCTCATTTCAAACTCACTCCTCATCATTTTTGAAAATTCATTGCACAAATCATGATGAGTTGCACCAAATATGATGTCATCGACATATACTTGGACAATCAACAAATGTTCCCCCTTAGATTTTAGAAACAAGGTATTGTCTACCTTGCCTCTTGTAAAACCATTTTCTAATAAAAAGCTTGACAACCGCTCATACCAAGCTCTAGGGGCTTGTTTTAAACCATAAAGTGCTTTGTCAAGTTTGAAAACATAGTTAGGAAATTCATTGCTTTCAAAACCAGGGGGTTGTTTGACATACACTTCCTCTTTAAGGTACCCATTTAGAAACGCACTTTTAACATCCATTTGATATAACGTGATCTCCATGTGGGCTGCAAAAGCTATCAAGATTCGAATGGCTTCCATCCTTACAACAGGTGCAAAAGTCTCTTCATAATCAATTCCCTCTTCTTGGTTGTAGCCTTGAACCACCAGCCGGGCCTTGTTCCTAGTGACTGTTCCGCACTCATCTAGCTTGTTACGGAACACCCACTTGGTTCCAATGATTGTTCTATCCTCTGGCCGTGGCACAAAGTGCCATACTTTGTTTCTTTTGAACTGATGGAGTTCTTCTTGCATGGTTGTGACCCAATCTGAATCTGCAAGAGCTTCATTAACATTTTTAGGCTCAATTTTTGAGAGAAAAGTATGGAAAGCACAGAAATTTTTAAGCCTAGATCTAGTTTGAACTCCTGCATTAATATCAGACAAAATTTGATCAAGAGGATGTGAATTTTGGTATTTCCATGATCGTGGTGAAAGTGGGTTTACAGATATGCTCTCCATCCTAGCTGGAATACTTGGTGAAACAAGTTCAGCACCTGTTCCCAAGCCTGTTTGGGAGCCTATTCCTGAAATTATCTCAGAAGGGTTCGGCTGATGTTGTCTCGAACAGGGTTCCACCCTGTTTCCCCCTGTTTGGTTCATACCCTGCCTACCTTCCTGAAGAACAGCTTCAGGCCTTGATTCCTCAGGTTGATCCTTACCTGGTTCATCTTGAAGCAGCATGTCTTTTCTAACAAGACCTAGTTCGAGGTCTTCCTCTGTGCATCATTCTCACTTAGAGAGTTAGTTTCATCAAAAAGCACATGCACACTTTCTTCAACACACAAGGTTCTCTTATTAAACACTTTGTATGCCTTATCATGTGAGGAGTAACCGAGGAATATTGCCTCGTCACTCCTTGGATCAAATTTCCCTAAGGCATCCTTTCCATTATTATGCACAAAACATTTACACCCAAAAACTCTCAAATGCAAAATATTTGGTTTTCTTCCTTTGAGGATCTCATAAGGAGTTTTGTTAAGAACAGGTCTAATCATGCATCTATTTATAATGTAACATGATGTGTTTAAAGCTTCAGCCCAAAAATTTCTAGGAAGACCACTAGCAACAAGCATTGTTCTAGTCATGTCCTCTAGAGTACGATTTTTGCGCTCTACCACCCCGTTCTGTTGGGGTGTTCTTGGAGCTGAAAAATTGTGATCAACACCATGCTCATTACAATAGTCAATAAAGCTCGAATTTTCAAATTCTGTACCATGGTCAGACCTTATGCATACCAAAGAGTGTCCTACCCTCTTTTCAGTTTTTTTAATGAAAGCAAGAAATTTTTCAAAAGTTTCATCTTTAGAAGCCAAAAACAAAGTCCAAGTGAAGCGAGAGTAGTCATCCACTATCACAAGCACATACCTATTGCCACCTCAGCTCATGATCCTCATTAGACCACATAGATCCATATGTATTAATTCAAGGGGTCGAGTAGTGCTTATACACTTTTTAGACTTAAATGAATTTTTGACTTGTTTGCCTTTGGCACATGCATCACATACCTTGTCATCATTGAATTTGATGGAAGGTAAGCCAACTACTAAATCTTTGGTTACAAGTTTGTTCAAAAGAGAGTGGCTTGCATGACCTAATCTTTTGTGCCAAAGCATAACATCATCTTTTAAGGCACTCAAACAAGTTAAATTATTTTGGGGGAGAGTAGAAATACACACTTTATAAACATTTTTGTGTCGCTTCCCCCTCAACACAACACCTCTGTGTTCATGTTTACAACCAAGCAACGTGTTGGAGAGAACACTACTAGGTTGTCTTTGTCACACAGTTGGGACACACTTAGCAAGTTGTGTTTTAAACCATCCACAAAATAAACATTGTCAATTGAATGGGAGAGTGACTTACCTATCTTACCTATACCGACAATTGTCCCAGATTTGCCGTTTCTAAATGCCACACTCCCTCCTTCTGATGCTGTAAGTGAGAGAAAATTAAATTTTTCACCAGTCATATGCCTCGAACACCCACTGTCAACATACCACAGCTGTCTGTTCCCTAGACTGTTTCCTGCACTGTGTGTTGGGTTGTTTACTGGGTTGTTCTCTCTCACTTTAGCCTGCAAAATAAATCAAGGGTTAGTTTTGGGAACCCAGATCCACTTGGGTCCCATTCCTTTAGACGTGTAAATCTCATCTTTCCTAACCCATATTTGTTTTACATGCACTGAGTTCTTTTTAATGGCATACTTTCTTATAGGACAAGCATATCGATAATGCCCCGTTTTACCACAATGAAAACAAACAATATTTTCAGTAATCCCACATATTTGTTATTCACTGGGTAGGTCATCTTAGGCACAAAACCTAGTCCTCTTCTATTTTGACTATGATGAGTGTTTAACCATTCCAACGCCTTGAGGACCTGTTCCAGAGCTTGTTTGTGGCAAGGTCCGATTCTAAGTGTTTTATTTTTTCAAGCAAGTTTCTGTTTTCTTCCAGCAAAGACTCGACCTTACCTTTTAAGTCAAGAGATTCTTTTTCTAGCTCAGTCATTTTAGTGGAACAAGTCTCTTCTTTCATGAGTAGAGTTTCTTTAAGCACATTGATGTTTTTATATAAGGCAAGAGTCTCTTTGTCAACTTCAAGCTTTTCTAATTTAAGGGTTTCATTTTCAAGTTCTAAATCTCGAACATCCCCTTTTAATTCAGCACATATATCCATTATATTGTACACTAATTTCTCAAGAGTTGATTTATTTAGACCACGTACCTTGTTCTTGAGTTGAGTCAGACTATCCGTTGACCCATCATCTGAATCAGTGTCACTCCTTGCCATGAGTGCTACATCAGCTTCCCCAGCTTCAGACCCTTCCCCATCCTCACTTGAATCTCCCCAGGCCGCGAGCATAGCTTTTGAGAACCTTTTCGTTGAGCTGCTTACACCCTGTTTCCTCCCCTGTTTTCTGGGGTGTTCGGGTTCTTGTTCTTCCTTGTGCAGTGGGCAGTTTCTCACAATGTGGTCCAGCTTACCACACTTGAAACACCCAGTGAACTGTTCCCGAGGGGTGTTCCTGGCTTTGCCGAAGTCCTTACTGTTGATGTTTTCTTTGACTTTCTTGAAGAACTTCTTAAATTTTTGAGTCATCATGGCAATCTCCTCCTCCTCAGAATCAGAATCACCTTCTAAGGCCTTTAGTGCAAGACCTCGTTCTCTCTTTGTCTCATCTTTCTGTTGAGAATATTTCCTAAGTTCATATGTTTGGAGGTTTCCAATCAGCTCATCTAGGGTGATCTTGTTCATGTCCTTAGCTTCTTGGATGGCCGTTACTTTTGCTTCCCAAGAATGAGGTAAAATTCTTAGGATCTTCCTTACCAATTCTTCGGTGGTGAAGGATTTTCCCAAGGATTTCAACTCATTCGTTATGTGAGTGAAGCGAGTGTACATGTCCATCACACTTTCCCGATCACCCATCTCGAACAGCTCATACTTTCTCATAAGCAATTCAATCCGGGATTGCTTTACTTGATTGGTCCCTTCGTGAGCTACTTGCAAAGCATCCCAGATTTCTTTGGCCGACTCACATTCAGATATGCGAGTATATTCATCAGGACCTATGCCAAAATATAGGAGTTTCTTGGCCTTGGCATTCTTCTCCATCATCTTGTAATCTTCAGCATTGAACTCCTTAGGCTTCAGTTGTTTTCTTAGGGATGAGTGGTCCATGCTTGATGAGCATCCACAACTCATAGTCCTCGGCTTGGATGTAGTTTTCCATCCTATTCTTCCACCAACTATAGTGTTGGCCATTAAAGTATGGTGGACGAGTTATGGATTGACCTTCAAGCATGCCTTGTGGAGTACTCATCTTCAAGGATCTCTCAAAGGTGTTAGCTTTTCAAAGGAGAACCTGCTCTGATACCACTTGTTGAATTAGAGAGTACACAACCACAAGAGGGGGGTGAATTGTGGTGTCCGATTTTCGCCATATGCTGGCAAACAGTCTTAGGCCCTGTTCGCACAGGTTGTTTCTGAGATAAGCAGAAGCGAAAATCCAACAAAATTGAATGCAGAAATAATGGACACAGGATTTTTACGTGGAAAACGCCTCTAGCCCAACTGAGGTTAAAAACCACGACCTACCTCCTGTAGGATTTGCACACTTCACTAAACGGGCTAAACACGTTACAATAGTAACACACCTTGTTACAACTTGTAACACACGTAACTTGTCTTCCCTAAGACGAGTTACCCCACGTCCAAAATCCCCTTGATTTGGACACACACTCTACTCACTCTTGTGAAAGAAGAATGTAAAGAAAAAACACCCTATTACAATGCTTCTCAACTAAGCTAATATAGGGTACAATGAAGTCCTAGTATGCCAACTTTGAAAGCTCAATTAATTCACTCACAAGGCTCGGTTTTCTTTTCAAACGTTTTAGCTCATGAACTCAGATTTTTTCTCTTTTGAAAACCGATGTCTCCAAGATTGTAAGAAGCCGCCTTTTATAGTGCTTGGAAAACAATTCATCAAATTTTTGGAAACTAAAAAATCTGAAGAATATAGAATCCTTTACCCACAAGGGATGGAAAAACTATTTCTGAAATTTTTGGAAACTAAAATCCTAGAGAAAATAGAATCCTTTAGCTATAAGGGGTAAGGTGACATGAGCTGAAAACACTTCCTGAACCGCGTGCATAAGGCGGTGTTCTTTAGCAGCTAGCCCATGTTTTTCTCAACTACCTTATCCACTTGCCAAAAATTGGATATTCTTTTTATTCAAAAAGATTTTGCAAATCCCTTAAGATTTTTGATAACCGTTTTTTAGGGTAAAGAAAAAGATACTCCATAGAAAAATCATTCTTGCAAATCTTTGAAGAAGCTGCTCAAAATCCAAAAGATAAAAATCGTGCAAAGCAGTTTTTTGCAGCTTATTCTGGAAACACCCTGATCGCCCTGTTTCCAGGGTTGTTCTGAAGGGTGATCCGAAATATTTTCCGAAAAGCAAAACCGTTTCCAGTGAGTGGTAAATTAAAACTTTCTAATTGGCATATTAACAAGAGTCTAAAAATATAAAACCAAATCAAATCAAGACATCTTGTTGTAACCACTAGTCATCTTGTAGAACGACTTTGCTGCAAACACTTCACAGAATATGCTTCAAACACCGCACGGAACCTGTTTGTCATAGCTGCACATATCTTATGTTTCAAACACTTCTCAGGATATGCTTCAAAACACTCCACAGAACCTGTTCCTCATAGGTGTTCTTACATTGCTGACTTGAGTACCTGTTCTTGATAAACCATTAGTCACGCAGTTTTAATACATTGAGAACAGCAGTAAGGTCCTGTTTGGAAAGCCTGTTTGGAGCAACAACAACAACACTTGGATTTGTTATCATCAAAACTTTATACATTCTAATAAATTCCCCCTTTTTGATGATGACAAACCAAGTGACCATATTGACTTTCAAGGACAATTTAAGTGATTTGTACCAATTATTCAAATTCACATGAAGCAGTTAGTATCGAAAAGATTGTAAGAAAATTAACTCGTCCATGGCAGAGCTAAAACAATATTGGTCAACCTATCTTCCCCCTTTTGGCATCATTAAAAAGTGGGGGCGAACAGTCAAACAGAGGGTGTTTGCTATCACCACCACTTGGGTAATGGAGGAAAGTCAACAGGCGATACACTCAAGTGTTTTGGTGCGGTAATGAGATTGGCCATCCTAGTCACACACAAGCAATTCACAACAAAAAGCAAGCAAGGCAAACCCAATCAAAAAACAAGATATCCTGTCATTCATCAAAAGAGTGCAACATAGTGCAAACTGATTCACCAAGAGAAGTGAGAACAGGCTATGAGAACAACAGATGGGAACAGCTCATAAGGGGTGTTCAAGGAGCAGAAGGAGAAAATTTTGCTGAAAGTGAAGAGAGAAGGGCGAGGAGATCTGCATGGCGTTTTGCATTTAGAGCTTTTTCCTCGTCCAGGGCAGCCTTTACAGCGTTAAGCTCAGTACTGAGGCAAGAGTTTTCTTCCAAAGCAGCCTCAAGCTTGGTTGAGGAACTGCCGGGAACAGGACGACGGGGTGTTCTGGTCCCCTGTTCTGAGGCAGAACCTTCAATCAAAGCATACCCACACCCCATAAGGGTGTTACTTCCGATCTCATCAATGAACTGAGCGCCCACCTTCTTCTGCAGTGTCACCCCAAAGTGCTCAAACACACTAGTCAGAAAGAAGCCGTATCCCAGATCATGTTCCTAGAGGTGTTTGCAATTCTTGCAATATGTCGAATCATGATGGCAGGAAGGTTAATTTGCACTTCCGTGTCCATCAGATCCATCAAACACTGATCCATGGCATCAGCAAGATTGCGACCCTGGCCTCTGGGGATGACATTCTTGATGATAAACCAAAATAGCAATTGATGGAGCGATGTCATGTCCCTTTTCTTCACAGACTTGGGTGTTTGCAGGCTTGGTTGCTGGCTAAATTTCTGGGCGAGTTCCAGCAGCCTGGCTGTCCCTAGAATAGTCTTGTCTTCCCTCACATATATATCAAAGCCTGTGGAGGGAATCCCCAGAATGTCCCCTAATATCTTCGCATCAAAGCGAAGCTGCTTCCCATTAACAATACTTGTCACTACTCCTTCGGTGACAGTGCAGTTGGCATAGAACTCTGCCAACTCATGTATAGAACACCCCAACTGGGTGTTTGTAAACAACTCATACCACCCCTGTGCACGCAGCTTGTGCAGAAACACCCCCAGACCCTGTTTCTCAAAATATTTGACCTTTATCATTTTGCCCCTGATAACCCGTCTCTGAATCAATTGGGTCAGTTTGGCTGAGATTGCAGACGGGGTAGATTTCTTAGCTCGTTTAGGTTGGGCTTAGTAGGAGGGTCTTGGGTGGAGGCATGTTTGAGGGAGGCTTTTCTCTTGGGAGTTTTGAGGGGTGATGGTTTTGGTATAGGAAGAGGCTTATCCTCTGAGGACTCTGAGAACACGGGCGTGCCCTGTTTGAAGGCAGTGTTCTCAGTGTCGCTATCTGATGAAGGCTCAGAGGAGGAATCAATCTCCTCAACAACAGGGGCTGACTGTTTGGCAGGACGAGGAGTGGAGTGAAAAGCTACTCGAGATGATTTTCTTGTGGGTCTGTTTGTGGGTTTGGCCGAAGAGGGGATTTGTGGTTTTGGTTTGACAAGGGGTTCACTTTTTGAGGGCTCTTCAGTCTGGCTGCTTTTAGGCCTTGATGGTGGTCGTGTTCTTGGCATTCTAGTACGCCTAGCCACAATTTTGTACCGTTTGCGTTTCTCACCGGTTGGTGGTACCGGTGTGGCTTGTTCAGTTTTGGCAGGGGCCTCCTCCAGTTGACCACTACTTCCCCCATCTTCTCTTGACAAATCCTCCCCTAGGTTCTCCTTAAAAACTTCAGGCCCTGTTTCTGACCCTGTTTCCTGCTCAGGAAACAGCCCAAACGAATTGATGTCATCTAACCCATGGTCCAACAGAAAAAGTTCATCTAAAGCCCCAATTTCTCTTTCAGATGCCCCAACAAGTTCTTGGGGTTGACATGCGCCCGTTTCACCAAACAAAATCAATTCCCACCCAAATTTGTACGGGATGTCTTCCAATTTCAAATTCACTGTTCTAAGGTCGATACTTTTCAAAAACCCAAAAGGTTTATAGGCAATGGGTCGAGAAGGTTCAATATTTTTACCTTCCATGAGGGCCGTCAGAAATTGTGTAGGTGTAAACAGGGCTGTGGCTGTTTACAAGGCTGTGCCCTGTGTCTGGTTGCCCTGGGTCAAGGTCGGGAAGCTCTCGAAGCTAATGGGGAACGCCATTTTTTAGAGGAAGGAGAGAGATTAGGGTTTCTTGAACAGAGTTTCAAAGCAAGAGAGTTTCGGTGGAGGTGAGAGATTGAGCAAGAGCTTTAAAGGGAGAGAGAGACGTGCGAAATCTTTAAAAGATTTTGCCCGTTTTTGCAACGGACTTTAGCATTTATTGCGCACGCCTCGGGAAGAGATTAGCAGTTTTCAATTTGTTGCACACATTTGACAAACAAGAGGCGTACCTGTTCCTGATGCTTGTTCTTGAGGTTACTTGCTCGGTAACATTGGACAATAAGGGCAATCTCATTAGACCTCAACGAGTGTCAGCAAGTTGCAAACCTCACATATGCTAAACGTAGCACACAAGTTGATTGCAAACAAAAATTTAACATGTTGTACCCGTCACTTTTAAATTTTGCAAACAGGGAGAGAGAACAGGTTGGTCAGGTTGTTCTAATTAAGCCTAGTTCGAGTCTATTCCTTTCAAATTGTTCTCTACTCAATGCCTTTGTGAATATATCAGCAATTTGATTTTCAGTGGCACAAAAATTCATTGAGATTACTCCTTTTTCAACATTATCTCTTAGAAAATGATGACGAATGTCAATATGTTTTGTTCTTTTGTGTTGACATGGATTTTTGGCAATGTTAATTGCACTTGTATTGTCACAATAAATAGGAATGCATCCTATGTCAACACAAAAGTCCTTGAGTTGTTATCTTATCCATAATAACTGAGCACAACAAGATGCAGCTGCCACATACTCAGCTTCTGCTGTGGACAAGGCAACAGAGAGTTGTTTCTTGGTTGCCCAAGATACCAAACAAGGTCCAAGAAAGTGAGCCATACCTGAGGTGCTTTTTCTATCAACCAAGAAACCTGCATAATCAGCATCAGCATACCCAACAAGATCGAAGTTGCACCCTCTAGGATACCATATGGCTGGATCAGGTGTATGTTTTAAGTATCTTAAAATCCTTTTTACAGCCTTAAGATGAGTTTCTTTAGGGTTAGACTGAAAACGTGCACATAGACCAACACTGAAAACAATGTCAGGTCTACTAGCCGTCAGGTATAGGAGTGACCCTATCATGCCCCTATAGGATTTCTCCTCAACTGAGGGACTACCATCATCCATTACTATTCTGGTTGAGGGAGAGATGGGAGTATCAATGGGCTTGGCCGACTTCATCTTAAAACGCTTAAGTAACTCTCTGATATACTTTTGTTGATGGATCATGGTGCCGTTTGAAGTTTGCTTGATTTGCAAGCCTAGAAAGAAATTAAGCTCACCCATCATGCTCATTTTAAACTCACTCCTCATCATTTTTGAAAATTCATTGCACAAATCATGATGAGTTGCACCAAATATGATGTCATCGACATATACTTGGACAATCAACAAATGCTCCCCCTTAGATTTTAGAAACAAGGTATTGTCTACCTTGCCTCTTGTAAAACCATTTTCTAATAAAAAGCTTGACAACCGCTCATACCAAGCTCTAGGGGCTTGTTTTAAACCATAAAGTGCTTTGTCAAGTTTGAAAACATAGTTAGGAAATTCATTACTTTCAAAACCAGGGGGTTGTTTGACATACACTTCCTCTTTAAGGTACCCATTTAGAAACGCACTTTCAACATCCATTTGATATAACTTGATCTCTATGTGAGCTGCAAAAGCTATCAAGATTAGAATGGCTTCCATCCTTGCTGTTGATTATATTTAGTTTTCATGATAACAAATCCAAGTGTAAAAATTTGTCCAAGTAATGTTGCTCCGAACACGATCTCCAAACAGGCCTAACTGGTGTTTGTGATCTTTATTGTATTAACTGGTTTGCTACATGTGAGAACAAGTCTTCTAGACAGGTTTTACTTGGTGATTCTATATTAAGTCAAGAACACCATCTCGACAGTTGATTGTAAAGCGTGTTCTTGAACTCTAGCAATGCAAAGAACAACCCCAGCAAACAAGGTGGCCTTGGTGTTCACAGCAGCTCTACAAATCTCGGACAAGATGACTGGTTCAAAACAAGAAGTCTTGGGTATATAGGTTTTATTTAATTAGACTCTTGTTAATATGCCAATATTGAAAACATCATTTTAAACACCTCTTGAATCGGTATTTGCGCTAAAGTACTTCAGAACACCAGTTGCGAACAACCCTGCAAACAGGGTGCCTAGGGTGTTTCTGAACTGCAGTGGCCATACCCGATTATTTTTGAAAATTCATTTTGGTTGGCCAAGATCTCCAGAATACTTTCTTTGAATTTCAAAATTGCTATTTTTCTGGAGAGGATAGTTCTTGAAAATATTATGGAGATTTGCGAAAATAGGTTTGGGAGATTTGCCAAATCAAAAGATTCCTATGACTATATTTTCGGATTTGGTAAAAGCTGAAAATCTCTTTAATCCTCTTCACGGCTATGGGAAGATAAGGGTTATCTTTTAAGATAACAAAATCCCTTATATTTTGGGATAAATTCATCATTAGCCGTTGAAGAATATATTTTGTTTGCAAATCATTTTCCATACTTAGCTGATTCTTTGGTTTTTGACCGTTGGACCTTGTGTTTAAAAACCGCAGCTTTTCTCTCCCATAGAGAGGCCAAGAAGCAGATAGAAAAAACTCAGACTGAAAAAGAGAAGCAACACAACTTTCTGAAAAATCTGGAAAAAAATTCGGAAACACGGTTTTCACATTAAAATTCTTGAGCTTCATTCTGAAAAGCAAAACCGTGACAAGCTATGTTTGATTTGAGTTTTCAAACCTTTGGCATAATAGGATCTTCATTGTACCTTACATCTGCTTAGTAAGAAGCACCCCCTGTAAGGTGTTTGTAACCCTGATCTTGGATCAGAAAAGTGAGTGAGTGTGTCCTAGTCGTGTGGACTTGGACGTGTCTAATCTTGCGAAGGTTGGACGTGGTGTAACCTGTCTTTGGGAAGAAGGTTACGTGATTGCAAGTTGTAACAAGGTGTGTTACATTTGTAACGTGTGAAGCCCGTTAGTGAAAGTGGTTAAATCCTACACGAGGTAGGTCGTGGTTTTTCACACCTCAGTTGGGCTAGAGGTGTTTTCCACGTAAAAATTGTGTGTGCTTTATTTTCCGCATTTATCTTGGTGATTTTCGCATCTGCAATATTTGAGAACACCCCGTGCAAACAAGCTATCAGGGTGTTTGTCATTTGAGAACAACCTCTGTGAGGGTGTTTGTTATTTACAATGTGAAAATCAGACACCACAATTCACCCCCCTCTTGTGGTTATATACTCATGAACTCAACAAGTGGTATCAGAGCAGGTTCTCTTACAAAAGGTTAACACCTTGAGAGATTCTGAAGATGAGTGCCCCACAAGGAATTCTTGAAGGGCAATCCATTACTCGTCCACCCTATTTCAACGGCCAACATTATAGTTGGTGGAAGAATAGGATGGAGAACTATATTCAGGCAGAAGATTATGAATTATGGATGCTCATCAAGAACGGCCCCCTTGTTCCCACCAAGGTGCTTGGAGATGGTAAGAAGGTTCCCAAGGAATCCATAGAGTTTGATGCCGAGGACTACAAGAAAATGGAGAGAAATGCCAAGGCCAAAAAGCTTCTATATTTTGGCTAGGACCCGATGAATACACTCGCATCTCTGAGTGTGAATTAGCCCAAGCTATCTGGAATGCTCTGCAAGTTGCTCATGAAGGTACAAGTCAAGTTAAACAATCTAGAATTGAGCTACTTATGCGACAATATGAGTTGTTTGATATGGGTGATCATGAAACTGTGATGGACATGTATATACGGTTCACCCACATCACGAACGAGTTAAAATCCCTGGGAAGATCCTTCACCACTGAAGAGTTAGTGAGGAAAATCTTCAGAATTTTACCTCGCACGTGGGAGGCCAAAGTAACAGCCATCCAAGAGGCTAAAGACATGAACCAGATCACCCTTGACGAGTTGATTGGCAATCTCCAGACCTATGAACTCCAAAAGAACTCACAGCAAAGAGAGGAGCAAAAAAAGGATCGTGGGCTTGCCTTGAAAGCACATGAGGACACTGACTCTGACCTTGAAGATGAAGAAATGGCCCTAATGTCCAGAAAATTCAAGAAATTCTTCAAAAAGGTCAAGGAAAACAACAAAAGAAAAGACTTCAGCAAGTCCAAAAACACCTCCAAAGAACAGCTCACAGGGTGTTTCAAGTGCGGCAAACCAGACCACTTAGTCAAAAATTGCCCTCTGCTTCGAGAAGATCAGACGCCCAAACACCCTCGAAAACAGGTTCGAAAACACCCTGTAAACAATCTGGGCAAGCGATTCTCGAAAGCTATGCTGGCTGCTTGGGGAGATTCCTCTGAGGATGAAGGAGAATATGAAGCTGAAGAAGGGGTCGTAGCACTTATGGCACAAAGTGATTTCGATTCAGATGATGAATCAACAATCAGCCTCTCAGATCTCAAGAGCAAGGTACGTGGTCTTAACAAAGCTACTTTAGAAGAACTTCTATATAATTTGATAGACACTTGTGCTGATCTAAAAAGAGAAGTTCGTGACCTAGAACTTGAAAATGAAATTCTTAAAAATGAAAACCTCGGTTTACATGAGAATATTAACTTGCTCAAAGAAAACCTCTTTATAAAAGAAGGAGATTATTCTCGAATGGAGGAAAAACTCTTTGAGGTAGAAGGAATGGTTGAGTCCTTGCTCAGGGAGAACAAAGGTTTGCATGCTGATATAGAAAAACTGGAAAACGAGCTTACCACAACCAAGCGCTGGAACGAGTGCTCACAAGCCCTTGATTGGTTAAACACTCACCACAGTCGAAACAAAAAGGGACTTGGGTATAAGCCTAAACGAACAGTCTACCCAATTCACAGAAAGTATGTGGGATTACCTGAAAACATTGTTTGCTTTCATTGTGGCAAAACGGGTCATTATAGATACACTTGCCCTTTAAGAAAACATGCCAATGAAAAGAATGAAAGGTATGTGAAACAAATCTGGATTAGAAAAGATGAGCTTTACATGTCTAAAAGAATGGGACCCAAGTGGATCTGGGTTCCCAAAACTAACCCGTGATTTGTTTTGCAGGCTGAAGTGAGAGAGAACAACCTTACGAACAACCCCACTAACACCCTTGGAAACAGGCAGTTGTGGTTTGTTGATAGTGGGTGTTCACGGCACATGACTGGTGAAAGATCAAACTTTCTCTCACTTACAGCTTTGAATGGTGGGAGTGTAGCATTTGGAAACGGCAAGTCTGGGACAATTGTCGGTATAGGTAATATTGGTAAAACTCTCTCCCACTCAATTGATAATGTGCACTTAGTTGATGGGTTAAAGCACAATTTGCTAAGTGTGTCCCAACTGTGTGACAAGAACAACCTAGTACTGTTTTCAAAAACACGTTGCTTGGTTGTGAATGACGACACAGGAGATGTTGTGTTGAGGGGGAAGCGATGTCAAAATGTTTATAAAGTTTGTATTTCCACTCTTCCCCAAAATAATCTGACTTGTTTAAATGCATTAAATGATGATATAATGCTATGGCACAAGAGACTAGGTCATGCAAGCTTATCCTTGTTAAACAAACTTGTTTCAAAAGACCTAGTTATTGGACTACCTTCCATCAAATTTAATGATGACAAGGTATGTGAAGCTTGTGCAAAAGGCAAACAAGTCAGATCTTCTTTTAAATCGAAAAAATGTGTAAGCACTACTCGACCTCTAGAATTATTACACATTGATTTGTGTGGTCCCATGAGGGTAACCAGTAGAGGTGGGAAAAAGTATGTGCTTGTTGTAGTGGATGATTACTCTGGATTTACTTGGACCTTGTTTTTGGCGTCCAAAGATGAAACCTTTGAGCATTTTATTACCTTTCTCAAAAAGGTTGAAAAGAGAGTAGGACACTCTTTAATTAGCTTGAGATCTGATCATGGAACTGAGTTTGAAAATGCAAGTTTTATTAACTATTGTAATGAACATGGTGTTGATCATAACTTCTCAGCCCCAAGAACACCCCAACAAAATGGGGTGGTTGAGCGCAAAAATCGAACCCTGGAAGACATGACCAGAACAATGCTTATAGCTAGTGGTCTTCCTAGGTATTTCTGGGCAGAAGCATTGAACACCTCATGTTACATTATAAATAGATGCATGATCAGACCCATTTTGAGCAAAACTCCTTATGAACTTTTCAAGGGCAGAAAACCCAATATTACGCACCTAAGGACATTTGGTTGTAGGTGTTTTGTGCATAATAATGGGAAGGATGCCTTAGGAAAGTTTGACCCTAGGAGTGATGAGGCAATATTCCTTGGCTATTCTTCTCACAGCAAGGCATACAAAGTCTTTAACAAAAGAACCTTGTGTGTTGAGGAAAGTGTGCATGTGCTTTTTAATGAATCTAGCGTGTTGAGTGAGAATGATGCACAGGAAGATGAACTTGAATTAGGTCTTGTTCGAAAAGAAGTGTTGCTCCAAGATAAACGAGGTAAGAACACCATGGAGAAAACAACTCCTGAAGGTGTTCCTCAGAACAGCAGGCAAGGTGAACACCAAATAGGGGAAAACACCGCTAAACCCTATTCGAAATCGTGTTCTTCAGGAATAGACTTACAAACATGTGCAGAAACAGGCTCGGGAGATGATCGTAAGCATTATGTTACGACTAGAGTAGAGCATGGGTCTGTGGATCCTCTTACTCCACGACCATGGAAGTACCATAGTTCGCACCCTCTTGATCAAATCTTGTCAGATATTAATACTGGAGTGCAAACTAGATCTAAACTAAAGAATTTTTGTGCTTTCTATGCTTTTCTTTCTAACATTGAGCCAAAAAGTGTGAATGAAGCTCTTGCAGATTCAGATTGGATCACGGCTATGCAAGAAGAGCTTCATCAATTTGAGAGAAACAAAGTATGGCACCTTGTACCTAAACCTGCAGAGAGAACAATCATTGGAACCAAGTGGGTGTTCCGAAACAAACTGGATGAGTCAGGAACAGTCACTAGGAACAAGGCACGGCTGGTTGTACAAGGGTACAATCAAGAAGAAGGGATCGACTATGAAGAAACCTTTGCACCAGTTGCTAGAATTGAGGCTATTCGAATCTTAATAGCCTTTGCAGCTCATATGGAAATCAAGCTATATCAAATGGATGTTAAAAGTGCATTCCTAAACGGATACCTTAAAGAAGAGGTGTATGTCAAACAACCCCCTGGTTTTGAAAATGGTGATTTTCCAAATCATGTTTTTAAACTTGACAAGGCACTTTATGGTTTAAAACAAGCTCCAAGAGCTTGGTATGAACGGTTGTCAAGTTTTTTACTTGAAAATGATTTTAGAAGAGGCAAGGTAGACAATACCTTGTTTCTAAAATCTAAGGGGGAACATTTTTTGATTGTCCAAATATATGTTGATGACATCATATTTGGTGCAACTCATCATGATTTATGCAATGAATTTTCAAATATGATGAGGAGTGAGTTTGAGATGAGCATGATGGGTGAGCTTAATTTTTTCTTAGGCTTACAAATCAAGCAAACTCCAAACGGCACCATGATCCATCAGCAAAAGTATATCAAGGAGTTACTTAAGCGTTTTGGGATGGAGTCAGCCAAACCCATAGACACTCCTATTTCTCCTTCAACCAAGTTGGTTATGGATGATGGGAGTCCCTCAGTTGAGGAGAAACTCTATAGGGGTATGATTGGGTCACTCTTATACCTAACCGCTAGTAGACCTGATATTGTTTTTAGTGTTGGTTTATGTGCCCGTTTTCAGTCTAACCCTAAGAAAACTCATCTTAAGGCTGTTAAACGGATACTAAGGTATTTGAAACATACACCCAATTTAGCTTTATGGTATCCTAAAGGTTGCAATTTTGATCTTGTTGGATATGCTGACGCTGACTATACTGGATTCCTAGTTGATAGAAAGAGTACCTCAGGTATGGCTCACTTTCTTGGACCTTGTTTGGTATCTTGGGCTACCAAGAAGCAACATTCAGTTGCCATGTCCACAGCAGAAGCTGAATATGTTGCAGCAGCTTCATGTTGTGCTCAACTGTTGTGGATAAGGCAACAGTTTAAGGACTTTTGTGTTGACATTGGATGCATTCCTATTTTTTGTGATAACACAAGTGCAATTAACATTGCCAAAAATCCATGTCAACATAAAAGAACAAAGCATATTGACATTCGACATCATTTCTTGAGAGATAATGTTGAAAAGGGTTTAATCTCTATGAATTTTTGCTCAACGGAAAATCAAATTGCTGATATATTCACTAAGGCACTCGCTAGAGATCATTTTGAAAGAAATAGACTGGAACTAGGGTTGGTGAGAACACCCTGAGATACCTGTTTCCAGAACATGAACTGGGTTTGCATAAGGGGATGTACTGGAGCCGTCTTAATGCCATTCAGTCGAATCAGATCAGACGGCAAAGAACAGGCATAATACAGAGAACAGGTACGCCCCTTGGTTGCTCGGTGTGTTTTCTTTCCTTCCCAAGGCACAAGATGTTAATGCTCCTACCCGTTGCAAATCAAGAAATCCTCTCAAAGATTTGGCTGCTCTCTCTCTCTCTCTCTCTCTTATATGCCCTGCTCTCAGTACTATCGTTCATCTCGCCCTCAAGCAAAAACCGAACATCCTGCAAACACCTTAAACCCTAATCTCTCTCTTCTAGCAACAATGGCTTCCAACAACTCTTCTCAATCAAAAGCCCTCGTTCTTGCAGCCTCAATCCCTGCTCCCCCTCGCCCAATTCTTTACAAGCCTTTCAAGTTCCTGAATTGCTTGTCCCTAAAATCAGTGGGAATGGGGATGGATGATATTCCCTTTGAATGTGGAAGGGAATTGGTGTTCCTCGTAGGGGCAATTGCTTGTCCCATTTTAGTTGAGTCAGAGGGAACAAAGTCGGGGTCTCAAGAACAATTCTTGGAAACCCCTGAAGGGTTTAATTTTGAGCCCTGTTCTTCTGGGTTGTTCTCTGACACCGCGACAGAAACAGGGGCTGCCTCTGTCGAAGGTGTGTTTATGGAGGATCTGCATGTCGACTTCCAAGGGAAGTCGAATGAGTCGTCAGAGGAGAGTCTAGAGAAGAATTCTCTCTCTGAGGCTGAAATCTCCACTCCAGACTTTCAAACTGGAGAGAAAAGGAAAAGGGTGAAAATCGTGGCTAGGCGGAGCAGAACGCCATGAACAAGGCCACAACCACGGTCTCAACCCTCTCAAACTCCCTCTTCTCCTCAATCCTCTAAGCTCTCTCGAAAATCTGCAAGGCTAGCGTTTCAATCCTCTCATCGTCCCTCCAAACCCTCTGCTCCTATCATCGAGGAGATTTCTTCTTCTTCTGAAGGGTTCTCGAGTTCTGACTCTGAGAACACCACCTTCAAACAGGGGACACCGGTGTTTTCCGAGTCCTCTGAAGAACAATCTCCTCCAAAACCAACCAATAAACCTGCTGTGAAGCCCTCTCCTGCTAAAACACCCCTCAAGCGAAAGCCCAGAATAGCCCCCTACCAGAAATTACCACCTCTGTTCCTGTCCTTAAACGCCCAAAGCAGTTCGCTCCCTCTCCTATGTCTGACAAACATGCACAGTTGCTGAAGCGTAATGTCGTCAGGGGGAAGGTAGTGAATGTAAGCTTTTTCGAGGATCAGGGTCTGGGGGTGTTCTTGAACAAGCTTCGAGCCCAAGGATGGCTTGAGTTGTTTGCAAACACCCAGTAAGGGTGTTCTGTGCCTGAGTTGGCTGAGTTCTATGCCAACTGCTCTGTCACAAATGGGGTGGTGACAAGTGCTGTCAATGAGTGCCATTTCTCCTTTGATACAGCCACCCTTGGCGACATTCTGGGCATCCATTCTTGTGGATTTGCTGTGTATGTGAGGGAAGACAAAACTGCCCTGGAAACAGCCAGGCTCTTAGAGGTGTCCAAATGCCTTAGTCAAAAACAGGGCCTGAGAACACCCCTCTCGGTTAAGATGGATGAAATGACCTCCCTGCACCAACTACTGTTTATGTTCACCATCAAGAACATAATACCGCGAGGTCAAGGGCGAAACTCAGCAGATGCCTTCGATCAATGTCTGGTGGACCTACTGGATCGTGAGAAACCAGTAAACCTCCATGCAATCATGATTCGCCACATAGAGCGAATTGCGAACACCACCCGGGCACATGATCTTGGCTATGGGTTTCTGTTGACAAGGGTGCTTGAGCACTTTGGGATAGTGCTCACACGAAGAGTGGCGGCCCAAATCATTGATGAGATTGGGATTGACACTCTGCTAGGGTGTGGCTATGAGGTTGGCGAAGGGTCAGTCTCCAAACAGGGTCGTCGACCACCTCGACCACCTGTTTCTGGGCAACCTTCCGTCAAGGTTGAGGCTGTTCTTGAGGACAATGCTCGCCTCAAGGATGAGCTCTCAGCTGTCAAGACTGCTCTTGCTGAGGAACGAGCTCTCTCGGTTAAACGCCATGAAGATTTGCTTGCACTTCTCTCCACTCTTGCCCCTAGCATCCCTCCTCTGCAAACGAAACCACCCCCTGCTCCCTGATTCTCTAGGCTGTTCTCTTGTTTCCTCTCATCTCAGTTTTTTGGCATTGTAATGTTTTTAATGCAATATCCCTTTATTAATGCTACTTGCACCTTATGCTCTATATTGCTTTTCTTGCATTACTCCTGTTGCTTATGCTTTTTAATGATGCTAAAAGGGGGAATAAGACCATATGGACAGATATGACCTAGCACCTAGAGGATCCCAGATATGACCTAGCACCTAGAGGATCCCAGAGGCATCGAGAGGATCCCTATCAGCAGATCCCTATCAACATTAAACGTTGTTAAGCGCGTTTAAATTTTGTCAATATGGTCACTTGGTTTGTCATCATCAAAAAGGGGGAATTTGTTGATTATATTTAGTTTTGATGATAACAAATCCAAGTGTAAAAATTTGTCCAAGTAATGTTGCTCCGAACACGATCTCCAAACAGGCCTAACTGGTGTTTGTGATCTTTATTGTATTAACTGGTTTGCTACATGTGAGAACAAGTCTTCTAGACAGGTTTTACTTAGTGATTTCATATTAAGTCAAGAACACCATCTCGACAGTTGATTGTAAAGCGTGTTCCTGAACTCCAGCAATGCAAAGAACAACCCCAGCAAACAAGGTGGCCTTGGTGTTCACAGCAGCTCTACAAATCTCGGACAAGATGACTGGTTCAAAACAAGAAGTCTTGGGCATATAGGTTTTATTTAATTAGACTCTTGTTAATATGCTAATATTGGAAACATCATTTTAAACACCTCTTGAATCGGTATATGCGCTAAAGTACTTCAGAACACCAGTTGCGAACAACCCTGCAAACAGGGTGCCTAGGGTGTTTCTGAACTGCAGTGGCCATACTCGATTATTTTTGAAAATTCATTTTGGTTGGCCAAGATCTCCAGAATACTTTCTTTGAATTTCAAAATTGCTATTTTTCTGGAGAGGATAGTTCTTGAAAATATTATGGAGATTTGCGAAAATAGGTTTGGGAGATTTGCCAATTCAAAAGATTCCTACGACTATATTTTCGGATTTGGTAAAAGCTGAAAATCTCTTTAAACCTCTTCACGGCTATGGGAAGATAAGGGTTATCTTTTAAGATAACAAAATCCCTTATATTTTGGGATAAATTCATCATTAGCCGTTGGAGAATATATTTTGTTTGCAAATCATTTTCCATACTTAGCTGATTCTTTGGTTTTTGACAGTTGGACCTTGTGTTTAAAAACCACAGCTTTTCTCTCCCATAGAGAGGCCAAGAAGCAGATAGAAAAAGCTCAGACTGAAAAAGAGAAGCAACACAGCTTTCAGAAAAATTTGGAAAAAAATCAGGAAACACGGTTTTCACATTAAAATTCTTGAGCTTCATTCTGAAAAGCAAAACCGTGACAAGCTGTGTTTGATTTGAGTTTTCAAACCTTTGGCATAATAGGATCTTCATTGTACCTTACATCTGCTTAGTAAGAAGCACCCCCTGTAAGGTGTTTGTAACCCTGATCTTGGATCAGAAAAGTGAGTGAGTGTGTCCTAGTCGTGTGGACTTGGACGTGTCTAATCTTGCGAAGGTTGGACGTGGTGTAACCTGTCTTTGGGAAGAAGGTTACGTGGTTGCAAGTTATAACAAGGTGTGTTACATTTGTAATGTGTGAAGCCCGTTAGTGAAAGTGGTTAAATTCTACACGAGGTAGGTTGTGGTTTTTCACACCTCAGTTGGGCTAGAGGTGTTTTCCACGTAAAAATTGTGTGTGCTTTATTTTCCGCATTTATCTTGGTGATTTTCGCATCTGCAATATTTGAGAACACCCCGTGCAAACAAGCTATCAGGGTGTTTGTCATTTGAGAACAACCTCTATGAGGGTGTTTGTTATTTACAACGCGAAAATCAGACACCACAATTCACCCCCCTCTTGTGGTTGTATACTCACGAACTCAACACTTGCAACAGGTGCAAAAGTCTCTTCATAATCAATTCCCTCTTCTTGGTTGTAGCCTTGAACCACCAGCCGGGCCTTGTTCCTAGTGACTATTCCGCACTCATCTAGCTTGTTACGGAACACCCACTTGGTTCCAATGATTGTTCTATCCTCTGGCCATGGCACAAAGTGCCATACCTTGTTTCTTTCGAATTGATGGAGTTCTTCTTGCATGGCTGTGACCCAATCTGAATCTGCAAGAGCTTCATTAATATTCTTAGGCTCAATTTTTGAGAGAAAAGCATAGAAAGCACAGAAATTTTTAAGCCTAGATCTAGTTTGAACTCCTGCATTAATATCAGACAAAATTTGATCAAGAGGATGTGAACTTTGGTATTTCCATGATCGTGGTGAAAGTGGGTTTACAGATATGCTCTCCATCCTAGCTGGAATACTTGGCGAAACAAGTTCAGCACCTGCTCCCAAGCCTGTTTGGGAGCCTATTCCTGAAATTATCTCAGAAGGGTTCGGCTGATGTTGTCTCGAACAGGGTTCCACCCTGTTTCCCCCTATTTGGTTCACACCCTGCCTACCTTCCTGAAGAACAGCTTCAGGCCTTGATCCCTCAGGTTGATCCTTACCTGGTTCATCTTGAAGCAGCATGTC
Organism: Carnegiea gigantea; assembly: GCA_029747015.1. Taxonomy (NCBI): domain Eukaryota; kingdom Viridiplantae; phylum Streptophyta; class Magnoliopsida; order Caryophyllales; family Cactaceae; genus Carnegiea; species Carnegiea gigantea. The sequence continues at coordinate 64,190 of JAKOGI010001381.1, forward strand.
TTTTCTAACAAGACCTAGTTCGAGGTCTTCCTCCTGTGCATCATTCTCACTTAGAGAGTTAGTTTCATCAAAAAGCACATGCACACTTTCTTCAACACACAAGGTTCTCTTATTAAACACTTTGTATGCCTTACTATGTGAAGAGTAACTGAGGAATATTGCCTCGTCACTCCTTGGATCAAATTTCCCTAAGGCATCCTTTCCATTATTATGCACAAAACATTTACACCCAAAAACTCTCAAATGCAAAATATTTGGTTTTCTTCCTTTGAGGATCTCATAAGGAGTTTTGTTAAGAACAGGTCTAATCATGCATCTATTTATAATGTAACATGATGTGTTTAAAGCTTCAACCCAAAAATTTCTAGGAAGACCACTAGCAACAAGCATTGTTCTAGTCATATCCTCTAGAGTACGATTTTTGCGCTCTACCACCCCGTTCTGTTGGGGTGTTCTTGGAGCTGAAAAATTGTGATCAACACTATGCTCATTACAATAGTCAATAAAGCTCGAATTTTCAAATTCTGTACCATAGTCAGACCTTATGCATACCAAAGAGTGTCCTACCCTCTTTTCAGTTTTTTTAATGAAAGCAAGAAATTTTTCAAAAGTTTCATCTTTAGAAGCCAAAAACAAAGTCCAAGTGAAGCGAGAGTAGTCATCCACTATCACAAGCACATACCTATTGCCACCTCAGCTCATGATCCTCATTAGACCACATAGATCCATATGTATTAATTCAAGGGGTCGAGTAGTGCTTATACACTTTTTAGACTTAAATGAATTTTTGACTTGTTTGCCTTTGGCACATGCATCACATACCTTGTCATCATTGAATTTGATGGAAGGTAAGCCAACTACTAAATCTTTGGTTACAAGTTTGTTCAAAAGAGAGTGGCTTGCATGACCTAGTCTTTTGTGCCAAAGCATAACATCATCTTTTAAGGCACTCAAACAAGTTAAATTATTTTGGGGGAGAGTAGAAATACACACTTTATAAACATTTTTGTGTCGCTTCCCCCTCAACACAACACCTCATGTGTTCATGTTTACAACCAAGCAACGTGTTGGAGAGAACACTACTAGGTTGTCTTTGTCACACAGTTGGGACACACTTAGCAAGTTGTGTTTTAAACCATCCACAAAATAAACATTGTCAATTGAATGGGAGAGTGACTTACCTATCTTACCTATACCGACAATTGTCCCAGATTTGCCGTTTCTAAATGCCACACTCCCTCCTTCTGATGCTGTAAGTGAGAGAAAACTAAATTTTTCACCAGTCATATGCCTCGAACACCCACTGTCAACATACCACAGCTGTCTGTTCCCTAGACTGTTTCCTGCACTGTTTGTTGGGTTGTTTGCTGGGTTGTTCTCTCTCACTTTAGCCTGCAAAACAAATCAAGGGTTAGTTTTGGGAACCCAGATCCACTTGGGTCCCATTCCTTTAGACGTGTAAATCTCATCTTTCCTAACCCACATTTGTTTTACATGCACTGAGTTCTTTTTAATGGCATACTTTCTTATAGGACAAGCATATCGATAATGCCCCGTTTTACCACAATGAAAACAAACAATATTTTCAGGTAATCCCACATATTTGTTATTCACTGGGTAGGTCATCTTAGGCACAAAACCTAGTCCTCTTCTATTTTGACTATGATGAGTGTTTAACCATTCCAACGCCCTTGAGGACCTGTTCCAGAGCTTGTTTGTGGCAAGGTCCGATTCTAAGTGTTTTATTTTTTCAAGCAAGTTTCTGTTTTCTTCCAGCAAAGACTCGACCTTACCTTTTAAGTCAAGAGATTCTTTTTCTAGCTCAGTCAGTTTAGTGGAACAAGTCTCTTCTTTCATGAGTAGAGTTTCTTTAAGCACATTGATGTTTTTATATAAGGCAAGAGTCTCTTTGTCAACTTCAAGCTTTTCTAATTTAAGGGTTTCATTTTCAAGTTCTAAATCTCGAACATCCCCTTTTAATTCAGCACATATATCCATTATATTGTACACTAATTTTCAAGAGTTGATTTATTTAGACCACATACCTTGTTCTTGAGTTGAGTCAGACTATCCGTTGACCCATCATCTGAATCAGTGTCACTCCTTGCCATGAGTGCTACATCAGCTTCCCCAGCTTCAGACCCTTCCTCATCCTCACTTGAATCTCCCCAGGCCGCGAGCATAGCTTTTGAGAACCTTTTCGCTGAGCTGCTTACACCCTGTTTCCTCCCCTGTTTTCTGGGGTGTTCGGGTTCTTGTTCTTCCTTGTGCAGTGGGCAGTTTCTCACAATGTGGTCCAACTTACCACACTTGAAACACCCAGTGAACTGTTCCCGAGGGGTGTTCCTGGCTTTGCCGAAGTCCTTCCTTTTGATGTTTTCTTTGACTTTCTTGAAGAACTTCTTAAATTTTTGAGTCATCATGGCAATCTCCTCCTCCTCAGAATCAGAATCATCTTCTAAGGCCTTTAGTGCAAGACCTCGTTCTCTCTTTGTCTCATCTTTCTGTTGAGAATATTTCCTAAGTTCATATGTTTGGAGGTTTCCAATCAGCTCATCTAGGGTGATCTTGTTCATGTCCTTAGCTTCTTGGATGGCCGTTACTTTCGCTTCCCAAGAATGAGGTAAAATTCTTAGGATCTTCCTTACCAATTCTTCGGTGGTGAAGGATTTTCCCAAGGATTTCAACTCATTCGTTATGTGAGTGAAGCGAGTGTACATGTCCATCACACTTTCCCAATCACCCATCTCGAACAGCTCATACTTTCTCATAAGCAATTCAATCCGGGATTGCTTTACTTGATTGGTCCCTTCGTGAGCTACTTGCAACGCATCCCAGATTTCTTTGGCCGACTCACATTCAGATATGCGAGTATATTCATCAGGACCTATGCCAAAATATAGGAGTTTCTTGGCCTTGGCATTCTTCTCCATCATCTTGTAATCTTCAGCATTGAACTCCTTAGGCTCCTTGGGGATTGACTTTCCATCTTCAGTTGTTTTCTTAGGGATGAGTGGTCCATGCTTGATGAGCATCCACAACTCATAGTCCTCGGCTTGGATGTAGTTTTCCATCCTATTCTTCCACCAACTATAGTGTTGGCCATTAAAGTATGGTGGACGAGTTATGGATTGACCTTCAAGCATGCCTTGTGGAGTACTCATCTTCAAGGATCTCTCAAAGGTGTTAGCTTTTCAAAGGAGAACCTGCTCTGATACCACTTGTTGAATTAGAGAGTACACAACCACAAGAGGGGGGTGAATTGTGGTGTCCGATTTTCGCCATATGCTGGCAAACAGTCTTAGGCCCTGTTCGCACAGGTTGTTTCTGAGATAAGCAGAAGCGAAAATCCAACAAAATTGAATGCAGAAATAATGGACACAGGATTTTTACGTGGAAAACGCCTCTAGCCCAACTGAGGTTAAAAACCATGACCTACCTCATGTAGGATTTGCACACTTCACTAAACGGGCTAAACACGTTACAATAGTAACACACCTTGTTACAACTTGTAACACACGTAACTTGTCTTCCCTAAGACGAGTTACCCCACGTCCAAAATCCCCTTGATTTGGACACACACTCTACTCACTCTTGTGAAAGAAGAATGTAAAGAAAAAAACACCCTATTACAATGCTTCTCAACTAAGCTAATATAGGGTACAATGAAGTCCTAGTATGCCAACTTTGAAAGCTCAATTAATTCACTCACAAGGCTCGGTTTTCTTTTCAAACGTTTTAGCTCATGAACTCAGATTTTTTCTCTTTGAAAACCGATGTCTCCAAGATTGTAAGAAGCCGCCTTTTATAGTGCTTGGAAAACAATTCATCAAATTTTTTGGAAACTAAAAAATCTGAAGAATATAGAATCCTTTACCCACAAGGGATGGAAAAACTATTTCTGAAATTTTTGGAAACTAAAATCCTAGAGAAAATAGAATCCTTTAGCTATAAGGGGTAAGGTGACATGAGCTGAAAAACACTTCCTGAACCGCGTGCATAAGGCGGTGTTCTTTAGCAGCTAGCCCATGTTTTTCTCAACTACCTTATCCACTTGCCAAAAATTGGATATTCTTTTTATTCAAAAAGATTTTGCAAATCCCTTAAGATTTTTGATAACCGTTTTTTAGGGTAAAGAATAAGATACTCCATAGAAAAATCTTTCTTGCAAATCTTTGAAGAAGCTGCTCAAAATCCAAAAGATAAAAATCGTGCAAAGCAGTTTTTTGCAGCTTATTCTGGAAACACCCTGATCGCCCTGTTTCCAGGGTTGTTCTGAAGGGTGATCCGAAATATTTTCCGAAAAGCAAAACCGTTTCCAGTGAGTGGTAAATTAAAACTTTCTAATTGGCATATTAACAAGAGTCTAAAAATATAAAACCAAATCAAATCAAGACATCTTGTTGTAACCACTAGTCATCTTGTAGAACGACTTTGTTGCAAACACTTCACATAATATGCTTCAAACACTGCACGGAACCTGTTTGTCACAGCTGCACATATCTTATGTTTCAAACATTTTTCAGGATATGCTTCAAAACACCTCACAGAACCTGTTCCTCATAGGTGTTCTTACATTGCTGACTTGAGTACCTGTTCTTGATAAACCATTAGTCAAGCAGTTTTAATACATTGAGAACAGCAGTAAGGTCCTGTTTAGAAAGCCTGTTTGGAGCAACAACAACAACACTTGGATTTGTTATCATCGAAACTTTATACATTCTAACATCTTCTAATACCCAAATATCCCCTGTTTTGACTGGCACATTTTCTAATTTGCCCATAGGTTGCATACCACAACTGTCTACTAACTATAGTGAAAAGGGGTGCGAGTTGTGATGACCTTAAGTAAAGCTTATAAAATAAAGAGTAAGGCATTAAACTGTCGCTTTCACCTAGATTACATAAGGCTCTCTCAATTTTCACCTTTCCTATAATACAGGGGACAGAGAAGCTACCTAGGTCAGAAAACTTAGATGGAAAAATGGTGGGGATCTCTACACTTTCATTCTTTATGAATGTGGCGGCCTTGCCACCATCATTCCTTTCCTTACTCTCAACTATAATTATTTCTCTACCATCTTCAATTGGCATGTCCTTAGGCTCAATAGAGTCGTCTACTTCTTCCTTCAAGGTGATGTAATTACAATGCTCACGAGGGTTAGGTTTAAGCTTGTTACGAAGTCTATCCGAGGACGTAGATGCTAGCTTGTTGGGAAATTAAGGCTTCCAATATCTTGTTGTGAGTAGTAAGCACATTAACTTTTGAGGCTAATTGCTTAATATACTCATCCTACTTTTGTTGTGCCATAAGCATACTTTCCATCATAGCGTTCAGTTGGACTTTTGGGGTACTGGTGGAGGGAAATAAGGTCTTTGAAATCCGGGGGTTAGCCTAGCATTCATTGCGGGCATATTCAGGGGGTTTGGATTAGGCCTATATGAGAAATTCGAATGATTCCTCCAACCCGGATTATAGGTACTAGAATAAGGGTCATTGGCCTATCTCGGGTTAAAGTTTTGGACATAATTGACTTCACTAGAGTCTTGGGAAAAAGGACTTCCAACTTGACAATTCAAAGTCACATGTTCAATAGAACCACCCATTTCACATGGGGGAGGGCCACTAGAATTCACAGCATTAATATTTATGCGGTCCAATCTTTGAGTTATAGCATCAACTTTAGTAGAAAGCAAAGTAAGTGCATCAACTTCAAGTTTACCTCCAACTCGTTTGGGTTGGCCTCGTTCAGTGGACCATTGGAAATTGTTGAGTGTGATCCCCTCAATCAAATTATAGGCCTCGTCTTCAGTCTTATTCATCAAAGTTCCTCCTACCGCTGCATCGATAGTGGACCTTACAGATTGGGTCACACCATTATAAAAAGCTTGAATAATCATGCATCGTTGAATACCATGATGGGGGCATAAACGCAGCAAATCCTTAAACCGCTCCCGACGGCAAAGAATGCAACCAAGCACTTGCGTTATCCCTTAGTGAGAAGGGAAATAATCGCTGTCAAATGGCATCGGTGGAGACTCTATTAAGCTTCAATGGGTCGCACACCTCTAGAAAGACCAAGAGGTGTAAATTTGGGTCTTCTAAAGGAGTACCTCCAAATTGGGATTGCTGCACCATGGAAATGAGAGTCAGCTTAAGCTAAAAATTATTTGCATCAATGTTAGGGTGAGCGATGCTTGAGGGGATTCCTTGGACTCCTGGGGTAATAAAATCCCTAAGCATCCTTCTTTGGTCACCTTCTCCTCCCGCCATATTTGTCGAAGTTCTTCTTGCCTCGAGTCTTTGTTCTTCAATCTTTTGCTTCTTCTTTCTTAAGCGGAAAGTCCTCTCGATATCAGGATCGGGTTCATATATAAATGGACTTCGTATAAACAAGGAAGATTCCTGCAAGCACTATCATCAACACTACCAATGCAATCAAACAAGAGAATAAATAATAATAAAAAAAGACCAAAAAAAAGAATACTTAGTTACTTTCATAAGGCTAACTCAATAGTTAACAAATTCGATCCCCGACAACGGCAACAAAAAACTTTGCCACTACCGCAAGCGCACGGGTGTCGTAGTATAGATAAAATATCGTCCTTAGGCACCAAAGTAATCTGTCGAGTCCTTTCTAATCAAAAAATGCGAGGCAATAACTTAATCGACGATTTGATTTAACAACTTCTAAGCAACTGCTTCTAAATTCAGTCAAAAAGAAATGCCTAGGGATTTATGTAGTTAGGAAAGGTGTAGGACCAATATGATTAACATACGCTTTTTTCTAATTGGATAATTTTGAGGAATTGTAATCTATCCAGAATCTAGTCTATTCTTTCGAAATCAACCAAATTGCCTAAAGTAAGCAAAAGTCATTCTTTCAAACTAATTTGTCTTAATCCAAGTTCAACATTTTTGATGACTCTCGAGTCCTCCTAATATGCAAATATCTCTTTCGAGTCATCGCTATATTAGGTTTTATCAAGCACTGTAACAATCAATTTCACCTTTCAATTCTTTATTCAATTGTTTCAAGTGCGTAAGCAAACTTGGGCCAAAAATCCACTCACAATATGATATTCACTTGATAAAACAAAATCAAACCAGTCATGAAACAAAAGCACAATTTTATTAATTATAACATGATCTAACTACACTTCCATTAACTAACAAAATCCCTAAACAAGATAATCTACTCACTCATGATTAAAAATTAAACAACTAACCAATTAAATCAGCAAAATCTGAGAGGGAAGGGTTTGACAAAGACAGCCTTCAATGAAGTCTTCAAACCACCAAAAAAACCGAACTCCTCACTGAAGATTTCTCACTTGCATAAAAAGCAAACTAAAAATCCTATCCAAAAAGAGTAAAATTTGGGAAGGAAAATGAACTATCTATGCTACGCTCTCCTTTCTTGCTGCTGAGGGATGGGTTTATAAAGAAGAGCATGAAGATTTTCAGCCACACAGTCGAGGGGACAATGAAGAGGCCACAGTTACACAGCTCATCATGGTCCGGGGCAGGCGCCACGGTTGGACCGTGGTCTTGGCTGGAATCAAATTTCTGCTCTTCTTTTACTCCACAGGAATAACACCTCATAGACATCCGTGGGGGTCAAAATATACTCAAATGAGGGTCAAATACTAGGTCAAAATAATTAAAATTCCTACAAACATTATCAAACAACCATACTCAAGCGCAAATCAAGAATAGGAGTATAAATAGTAACTTAAAGCACATAATTTTCATAAAAATGTTGTAAAATGACCCTAAAATGATATATGCGACAGGCACTTATCACTTTACAAATCCAAGGGCCTTGTTGCACCTACCAGCCAGAGCTTGGCAAACCAGTGGCCTTCCCCTAGATCAAACTATCAGGTCAGTGTGTCACAACACTTCCAACACAGTCCATCACAGCCTTAGTATGCTACCAATTATTCCCACCACAGCCAGTAGGCTCTACAGTTTACCCTAGAGTGGCACAATTAACTTCTTCATCTCCTCTAAAGGTATAACCTCAGACTGCCCCTTCTTTAGACAAGGACAATGCCTCTCCTCTTGGTTTTCATGTAAGTAAAATAGTATCCTTCTAAGTTCTATACCAAATGATAAACGGATCGTAGACAATGGGGGAAGTGATCACATAACCCCCTACTATTCACTGCTACATTCAACATGACTTGTTGATAGGTCATGCTATATTACTATACCTAGTGGCAAGCAAGCTAAAGTATCACATATTAGTATAATTTGGCTAGGCCATAACCTTCAGTTACAAGATGTCTTATGTGTACCTGATTTCAATTTAATTTGCTATCAGCAAGTAAATTAACCAAGCAATTGTCTTCATATGTCATACTCACACTTGATGCCTGTGTGGTTAAGGGTACCCAGAAATAGCATTCAGTGGTCCTTGGTAAAGAAAGGTCAAGGCTATACTATGTTCTCAAAGAGCCATATCATAATATGCAGTTTGACAAGAATGCCTCCAATGCTGCTCTTGCTGTACACACCCACGGAATAAGTCCTTCTGTTTCAAATTTGCATCTTTCTACTCTTGATCTTTGGCATTTTAGACTTGGGCATCTGTCTTTTGATACTATGAAGCATATAGGATTGCTATGTAATAATGTCAAGTCATCTTCAGTTTGTCCTCGAGCTAAGTTATATAGACAACCTTTCCCAATTAGCAGCTCTAGGGCTTTGAAACCTTTTGAATTGTTACATATGGATATCTAGGGAGCATATACATGTAGAACTTATAATGGTTTTAATATTGCTTAACCATTATTGATGATTACTCAAGGGCTATTTAGGTACATCTTTTATCCCATAATTCTAATGCAGTTCCTCTGTTGTAAGCCTTTATTCTACAAATGGTAACTCAATTTCACTATTGTGAAGTTGATAAGATCTGCTAATCGTTTAGAGCTTCAAGACTCCAATACTTTGCAGTTGTATGCTACCAAAGCCATCATACCTCAAACCTCTTGTGTGGAGAGGCCTTAACAAAATAGAGTCATTGAGAGGAAGCATAAACACTTGTTACAGGTTGTAAGAGCCTTACTGATCCAAGATGGCCTGACACTGAGTTTTGGGGGGGAGAGTATTCCCATAGCTGCCTACCTCACAAATAGATTTCATACTTCTATCTTGGGCTATAAAACACCATTTGAATTTTGTATGGCCAGAAACCTAATTACACACACTTGAAGGCTTTTGGTTGCCTTTGTTATGCCTCAACTTTAACCAGAAACAGAGATAAGTTTCAGGATATGGGCCATCCTTGTGTTTTTCTTGGGTATCCATATGGGCAAAAGGCTTATAAACTTTTGGACTTATACACTAAGTAAGTTTTCACATCTAGAGATGTGATGTTTCATGAAACAAATTTTCCTTATCTTATTTCAAAGCCTGATGAGTTACCACAGATTAATCTAGACCCCCCTTGTGATTTTGACACACCACAAATTTTCCTTATCATGCTTTGTCACCACAACAGACAGTTTTCACTCCAGATTGTGCTACAGAGCAACACGTTCCTCAGGCAACAACTCCCCATGTTTCATCTCCTGCTATTCTTAGAAGGCCCACAAGACCTCATCATCAACCTTCGTATCCGAATGATTATGTTTGTTCACAAGTGATTGGAAGTCCTACATCTCATTGGTGTCCTATGGTTGCATTTTAGTAATTACCTCCTTTTTCCCAAGCCCATTTGTCTCAGCTCTCAGCTGTTGTTGAACCTAGCTGCCATAAGGAAGCTTCTAAACACCCTTATACTGGAAGCCATGAATAAGGAGATCAATGCCTTGAAGGCGAGCAAGACTTGGCACCTTGTACCATTGCCACATGGAAGATGGCCATCAGTTACAAGTGGGTGTATAAAGTTAAGCTGAAGGCTGATGGCTCATTGGAAAGACTCAAGGCCAGGTTAGTTATGAGGGGTTTCACTCAGAGGCAGGTATTAATTCTGATGAAATTTTTCCTCCTGTTGTTGAGATGATAACTATCAGAAGCTTAATTGCTTTAGCAGCTCACAAAGGTTGGATAATATCATAGCTTGATGCGAATAATGCTTTTTTGCATAGAGATCTCCATGAAGAGGTTTATATGCAAGTACGATAGGGTATCCCCAATCCAGAACACAAGGTTTGCAGATTGAGGAAGTCTTTATATGGACTCAAGCAAGCATCCAAGCAGTGGTTCCAAAAACTGAGCAACACACTTACGAAGTTAAGATATCAACAATCAAAATCTGACTATTCTCTGTTCATAAATCCTCTAGTCACATTACTATACTGGCCATTTATTTTGATGACATTCTTATCACTAGCACTAATAGTTCAAAAATTATGTACGTCAAGGCACGTATTGACACTCTGTTTAGGATCAAAGATCTTGGCCGCTTGAATTATTTTCTTGGTTTGGGGGTAGCTTACCTGCAAGATGGTATTTTCTTGTCTCAAAGGGAGTTCACTCAAGAGCTCTTAGTGCACAGTATCTTTGTTGACTGCACACCTGTAGTTACTCCTTTACCTCTGAGTTGCGTACTCTTGCCAAAAGAGGGAAATCTTATCTCAGACCCTACAGTGTACAGAACCCTCATTGGTAAGCTTAATTTTCTTACACACACAAGACCTAATCAGAGTTTTACAGCCCAAACCCTCAGCCAGTTTATGCAATCTCCACGAGGTTCTCATCTTCAAGCACTTCACCATACATAAGATATGTCAAAGGTACAAGTGGTGAGGGGATTGTGCTTAAAGGTTTAGATCAGCTTAGAATTCAGGCATATTTATATTCAGATTGGGCTACATGTCCATCTACTAGATAGTCTATCTCAGGGTATATTTTCTTCTAGGATCCTCCCCTATTAGTTGGAGGTCCAAGAAGCCAAGAACTGTCTCTCATTCCTCTTCTAAAGAAGAGTACAGTGCAATGGTCCAAACTGCTTCGGAGGTGACATGGCATGTCAGGTTGTTTAGAGAATTGGGAGTCCATTCCCTCAAGCTAGTTACACTTAATTATGACAATCAGTCAGCTGTTTCCATCGCATAAAATCTAGTGTTTTATGAGTGCATGAAATACATTGAGATTGACTATCACTTTACCTGAGAAAAGGTCTTGGATGGTCTATTACAACTTTCTTATCTTCTTACACAGAAGTAGCTTGCTGATATTTTTACAAAAATTTTGCCTTCTCTACAGTTTAAGCCTCTGTTGAGCAAGCTAGGCATATGTGACCCACATTCTAGCTTGAGGGGGGGTGTATAGATATTTGGTGGTTAACTTCTTGTTTCAGGTTGTTAGGCCAGCCCAGTCTTGCTTGTTATGCTCATGCTTAGCTGGCATGAGTAGGTAACTTATGAGAGAGGAGCTAGAGGTCCTATATATATATAGCTTGTTGTTGTACAGTTGTACATGAAACAATATGAAATGAAAATACTCCTTCTCTCTACCTTTCTCCTCTTTCTCTCTCTAGCAGTGTTCTTCCCCAATTTTAGAAATTGCTCGTCACTTTCTCAAGATGATGGCCATTGAGTTCTGATCAGTGTAATCTTGGGTAAAAAGTCGGGCGTCATTGAGACATGAGAAATTTTTTTACTTCTATGTTAATTTTCCTATTAAATAATGTGAAAGAACACTTTACAAGAGAGAGAACTCAAGTAATTTGACTATTTAGTGCTTCAATTATTTAGGATTTATAATTTTTGTTGTGAAACTTTTAATACTAAAAGTTTAAGCTAGTTAATGTAAAACCATTAATAACATAATATTTTACTAAGCATTTCCTTGAATGTAATTGAGTTAATTATACAAGTTTCCTTCCCTAATTTCTTTTCCTAAAACTAAAATCATATTTATTAACTACCTCAAAGTCTATAACCAAAACCCTAGGAAAGATTGATTAGGGGAGGGGAGGAACACATGAAGAAACCCCTATTTTTTTTTCTCCGCTAATCTCTACTCAATGGGAAGAAAGACAACATATGTACATTCGAATAGTAGTTACATATACAGTGCACAGACTCCCCAATTTGTAGATTCTTGTTTACCATGTGGTCATAACTCGTATAATTTTAATTTAATGTGCACGTGCTAGGATATTTTATACAGTCTGGAGATTAGATAAGTAGGCATGCTTTACAGTGGACTATCACTAGAATTTGATTACAACGTAATTGGTAGCATTTGGTTGGGGGGGGGGAATGATTTTTCTGGAAAATAAGTTTCCAGTTTTCTATTGTTTGACACAATGAAGGATGGAAAACTATTTTCCAAGAAAAATGATTTTCCAAAGTGGAGGAAAATGATTTCCTTTTGCGAAGATGGAAAGTTAACTTTCTTCCTTCAACTTTTTGACGATTTAGTCAGGTGAAATTTAGGTCCAAAACTCGATTTCAACAATTTAGATCGAAACTTGATTATCTGATAAGAAAGATTAAAATAAACTTAAATCTAAATTTTGAACTCAAATTTCTTTCATTTGATCGATATTTATCTTCACGACAACAATTTAATTGACATTTTTTGCCGCTAAACAATTCAATTGACTCGCCACTAAAACAAAAAATTTGTTCTTAGGTCTATCGAGGTTTGGGTAAATATTCATCTGATCCAACAATTTTAGATAAATATTTTTGGGCTTATCAAGGTTTAATTTGGGTTTTTTTTTTTTTTTATAGACCAAATCATGCCACAAATGTTGGATTTTGGACAGAAAACTAATTTGGCCCAAATTTGGGAAAAAAATGTCGTTGAACAAATTAGATTTGGGTATTGCCAACTCAATTGACCGTTTTAGCATTTTTGAGAGCTTGTGGGCTCCACTTTCTCCCTATTTAATCCCACAACCTCCTTTTGTGCTTGTGTTCATCCCTCCCTAAAGTCTCCTTCTCTCTCTCTCTCTCTCTTTGTTTCTCTCTCTCCCTCTCTTCATGAACCCACTTGGAGCCAAAGGTTAGTAAATTATTCTAAACTTTTGCTTTATAGTTTTTTTAACTATTATTAGTCCCTCCCTCGCTAATAGTTATCATTCTCTCTCTTAACCTATGCCGAAGTTGAGTGAATTTTTTTTTTTCTGTGGTGATAATATAATGTATATTATTGATTAGAAATTATTTGGTATTTAATAGAAGTTATAAGTATTTTACTTATTGATATAAATTAATTTTTAGAGTAGCTAATAACTTTGGTGAGGCACAATTTTTCTAAATTTTTAATTCCTATTATGGAGTTTTGATTAATTTATTTTGACATTATGCATGTATCAAAATTATACCAAATTCAACAGCAAGGGGCAAAGTTCGAGAATTATGTACAGCTCATCTAGGTGCGGAGGATCGAAAGGAGGCTATATTCAATATGAGATGGATGTCAGTTGCACAAATTACGGAAAAATTGGAGATATCAAAGTATCTAGATCCCGTGATAACTATGGTAGAATATTTTATGATGGCTCTCAATGTGGTAAATTCATAAAGTGGGCAATACCAGTTCAAGAACGGGATATAGTGGCATATGAACATGAAGCGAACAAGTTGATGTTACAGCAACTAATAGAGATCAAAAGGCTTCTTCAAGACATGAATGCTAGAATGCTTGTGTTGATTTTGGTTTTGCTTGTAGTAGTAGTAGTGGTTGCTATGAAATGAAACAACACTTCTGTATTACGTTTGTAAGTATATATTTGACATAGGTACACATTGTATTAAGTTATTTGTGTATGCTTGCTAATATGAACTGAGTCAATGCATAAGACCTTGAAGTTTCATGCATCCATCCTTTTGAAAAAGGATCAATTCATACATCTATTGTTCATAAAGTACAACAGGTTTTACCAAAACCATAAAGAAAACCAAAAGCAACATTAACAATGCTCATACATACAAACCTATTAGTAGCAACAAATAATAATTCACAAAACACATCATTGACATTGTTTAATTAACCATAAACAAACATCTCAAACACACATCAGTTTTGTGGATAATGCAACACAAGTGACAGCTTGTAATAGTTCTTGAAATGGATGACCAATCAGCAAACACCAGCATAAAACTAATAGAGGAGGCAACACTCATAAACTACATATAACTCTCAGCACCAACAGTTTCATCTAGTAGCTACAATAGAGTAGTTCAGAGTGTCACTAGCAATAGAATAGCTCACTATGATCTTAGAAACTTATGTCAACTTATATTGAAAAGATTGCATGCCTCTTGAAGCTTTCTTTCTCAGTCTTTGTTTCTTTGTAGTTGAACTTTAAGATGCTAATTGTGAGGAATAAGGCTGATCTATTGTCTTTGATTTCTTTGTCAGGAGGCCTTGTTTCCTTGGCCTACCAACCTTGCTTTTCTTCCTCTTCTCCTTGTAGCTTGTCTTGCCTGCCCCTTTTAAAATCTGGAGGACACCTTGCTCTCTGTGAGTTCTTTATTATGGCCAAATTGCTTATAGAGCCTACAATTGAGAGCATTACTTCTAGTCAAGTCATTTCTTTTCTTAATGATATCCTTGCTCCTCTCAGTTTGGGATTTACCACTTTTGATTCCAACTAGGGAGGTCCTATCCTAAGGAAATCTCTCTCTCCCCAAAAAATAGGATCGGGAATAGGCTTCATACACACGTCATATATCCACCTACATTTTCCACAGTGTACATCTAATTTTTAAATGAATCAAGGTCAAGTCTTTCATTGAGGATGCACCTTGCAACATGTTTGTAAGGTACCCCAGATATAACCCACACTATACAGTCATAGTGATGTTTGTCGAGATCAATGGTGAATTAGGTAGGTCACTCAGTTACTTCAAGGACCCCTTAACTAGCTAGGGTTAATATGCATCCCCTACTCTCTTTTTCAGCCTTAATAAGAAGAAGCTTCACCATAGGTCCAACCTTACCCTTCCACTGGTTGGCTAGCTTGGCTCTATTTGCAATGGTTTGCATGAATTTCCTCGTAACTGCTGCCAACGTTATCAAGATGGGCTTATATCTATACTTTTCAATCGTCCCATTGAAACTCCCTACAAAATTGGTAGTGTTGTTTAGGCATTTCACTTCTGGGTCAAAACTGAACCTAGCCCAATGTTCAATGGGTTCATCTACAAGCCATTCATAAGCTTTTTTGCTCTCCCTTTTAATAGCATCCATGGTTTGCTTATACACATGCTTTGTGTAAGCATTAGAAGTTGTCCAGAATAGAAGGTGTAATTTTGCACCTTTAAAACATAACAAGATAACAAAAGTTAGGTTAGATGAATTAAATAATAGTAAAACAAAACTAATCACAGATGAGATTAAATAATATTTCTAAGATGTCATCTGGGTGATCTTTGCTGAAATTCCTATAGTAATGTACATCACAGATCTTTCTCTCTCTTTCAGGGAGTATCTCCAGCGTCCACTTAAGCAAACACTGTCAAGCACAGCATTAATCAGGTCGGTAACAACAAGTTAGTGGGTTAAGGATAAATAGTAAAGGATTACCTTGTGTCTGTTTGAGATAAAAGTTAACTTGGACAAATCAATTCCATCGAGGCATAGTCTTCATGCCCTAAAAAGTAGACCTAGTTACTAAAATCTTCTTATGCCACAACTTTATAAAGTAGTCAAAAATACCCATTATTTGCATCCAAACCCAAGGCAGTTAGTAATACTCCTTTGTAGGGGCCTTTAAGGAAGCAACCATCAACTCTAATAAAGGGCCTACATCCCCTTTTTAAACAAGTCATCATGGCCTCAAATGATATGAACAGTCTCTTGAAGGTGGGTGCACTGTCAGGACCTTCAGTAATACATGCTGCTGTTGTGCCTGGGTCTGTCTCCTTTATAACTTCAATACACTTAGGCAATCTTACATAGGTTTCCCCATGCTTCCCTTCCACATATTCTTTGAAGATCTTTTTGACTCTTTAACAAACATGAGTAGGAACTGCAATCCTATGCCTCTGTATAATACTGTTTTGCATTGTTAGGTTATCCATAGTTAGATTTTGTTTAGAAATTGCAACTAGTTCACTTACATCCCAGGAATAAGAAGTCTTCCTATTATGCTATAATTTAGGGCATGTATGCTTCCCCTTCAAAGACTTCACTTGCCTTGTTACACCATCAAGCAATCTTCTATAATGAACCCTCCAATCACAGTCAGCCATCTTACTTCTTGCTATGTGCCTGCACCTCTCATTTTTTATCCTCTATAGACAAAACCCCTCTTGAATAGCATATTCTCTTATCACATTACTCCATTGGATCTTCGTCAATGAACATATCCCCAATATCAATTGATACAGAACCATCTAGATTTCTTACCCACATGCTTCCATTTTGGTAAATCTTGTTCCATAAGCTAAAGGTAGGATTACCATCATCATCAACATCAACTGTGTCAATTTGCCAAGGTATCTCGTCCTCTAAGGAGGGATTACTAACAACATCATCCTCATTACACCTAGAATCAACATTAGTACTAGGATATTTATCCTCACTGTCACCAACATTTCTTACTTTATATTCAGCAAAGACAATTGGTTGACTTAATACCATTAAATCATGTGACTCTGGCCCTCCTAGCCCAATATCTACATTATACAACAAAAGACCTTCTTTGGAATGAGATGAAGCCCGTTTTTTGTGAAGCCCCTTTTTTCAACTCAGAATGACTTTTTTGACTTTAGAGGGAGTTTTTTTACTCTAAGATGAGGAGCCACGGGCAATTGGTTAACATGAAGCTTTTTTACCTTGACATGAGGAGGCAAGGACAGTAGGTTGAGAGGCAGTTTCGTTACAGTGTGAAGAGGAGGCAAAGGCAGTTGGTTGAGATGCAGCCTCTTGTATACTCAGACAAGGAGGCAAAGACTGTGGCTGCTGTGGATTTAGAGGTCGTAACAGGCTGTGAAGAAGAGGTTACTTGCTTGACATGAGAGGAGGAAGGGTTAATAGGTTCACAAGCATCACGGGGTTGACATAATGAGGTGGTTTGTTTGGAATTTGAGAATGTAAACAAGTCTACAGTCAAAATTGAATTCAATGATTGAATGACATTTTTAAAGTTCACTAATTCTCTAATTTGGAAAGGTTGTAGAGGTGAAGATTTAGGAACAACAGAACATGGGCTAACAATAGTAGACCTTGCACTTCTTTTAGGATTTGTTAGTGATTTTGGTTGGCTATGTGTACTTATCAAACTATCAGCCCATTATTTGGCTTGCCTAGCAAACAACAAAGTTTTATACTACTCTTCTCCAAGTACATCAACATCATCCTCATCACTATCACTCAGGGATGAGCATTTTCAAGTGGACCTTTAAGAATTTAAGGGTCCTCCACCTGTAACCCAGTTTGACTCTGCCTTCCCTAAGCTGCTTCTAACTCACTAATAATGGAGCAGTGTTTAGAAGGGGCTAGGGTGGCTAGCATGTATATTGGAATAACTCCTTTGGCATAGTTCCATATAATAGCCAAATGTACCCAATCATTATCAGACATCACAAGCTTCCTTTTACTGTCACCATCACAATCAAAATAAACGCAAATACCCGTCCCTTAAAAATTGAGCCTTTGTATCCCGAGTGAGATTAAACATCTGATACTCATCTAGCTCTACATTTCGTATGTCCACCCAGTGGCATTCATACAGAATACACAAAATCCTTTACCCTTCAATCTATAAAGCAACCAAAATTAATTTCAGTATACAAAGAAAACAAGTAACCTAGATTTCTAAATACTCCTAATAGAATAATGAATCCCTAACCCGAACCTAAGATCTTCATTTCACACTCCTCACTTTCTACAAAATTGATGTTTCTAAGGTGAATGTCAATATATAAATTTGCTTCAAAAACCATAATTTGGTTACAAAACCTAATTTCCTTTACAAATTTTGGTTTCAATAACTTATTAAAGCCCAAATCCCCATTTTGGGACTATTTTATGGAAAGTTGACATCGAATTAAGTCCAAATTCCTAAATTACTTACCAAAACCCTAATTAAAAAAAAATCCCCACATCCCCTGATCAATCGCCTAAAGAAGGGTCAGCCCGGTGCACAAGCATCCCGCGTTCACGCAGGGTCCGGGGAAGGGCCGCACCCCAAGGGATGAATTGTAGGCAATCTAACTTGACTTTGTCAGTGGCTGATTCCACAGCTCGAACCCGTGACCTTTTGGTCACATGAAGATAACCTTACTGTTACTCCAAGGCTTCCCTAATCAATCGCCTACATATACAAATACCCCATATTTAATAACAAAATTAAAAAATTTAAGAAATGACGGTACCTTTTCAAGTGAAGCTTTCTCTTTTTCCCTTGTCCTTTAACATATGTGATACTATTGTCGATGTGGGGAATTTTGAATTCATTTTTCAACCACTCATTCAACTTTGCAGACAAGATTCTTTACACCTAACTGATGTGGGCCTTTGGTTTGAAATGCGGTAGCTAGGTTTGAAGAGAGAGAAAGTCGAGTGGGCAAGGCAAAGAATGTCAAGAGAAGCAAATGCAAACAGTGCGGACAGTGGGGTAGGTTTGAAAATTATGGTTTTTTTCTTTTTTTAAAAAACAGTTGCACTCCCACAATTTTGCAGCCAATTCTAATATGTTTAGGGGCATTTTTGTCACAAATTTGGGCCACTTTAATTTTCCGTCCAAAATCCAACATTTGTAGTCAGATTTGGTCTGCAAGAAAATAATCTAAACCTTGATGGGCACAAAAATGTTTATCCAAAAATTGTTCGACCAGATAAATATTTACCCGCACATTGATTGACCTAGAAGTGAATTTTTCTCACTAAAACAATTTCAATGGTTTTGATTGAAACTTGATCACCAAATAAAAAATATTAAAATAGGCTCAAATTCAAATTTTGAGCTCGATATTCTGTCATTTAGACAACTTTTTTTCCACAATAACAATTCAATTGATATTTTTTACCCCTTAACAATGCCATCAATATTTTTCATCATTAGAATAATTTCAACAATTTGGATTGAAACTTGATCATCGGATAGGAAAGATTAAAATAGGCTCAAATCCAAATTTTAAGTGTGACATTCCTTCATTTGGTCAATATTTTTCTCCTCTGCGACAACTCAATCAATATTTTTCACCACTTAAACAATCCATTTGATGTTTTCCATCATTAAAATAATTTCAAGATTTAGATCAGAACTTGATTATCCGAGAGGAAGTATTAGAAAAAAAAAAAACTCAAATATGAATTTCAAGGTTAAAAATCCCTCATTTGGTCAACAATCATCTCTACCACGACCATTTAGTTTATATTTTTTACCATTTGAACAATTCAATTTACGTTTTTTTTAATGGAAACTTATTTATCTTATACCAAATAACGAAAAATATGATAAGAAAATCAATTTCTCTTGGAAAAACATTTCCAAAGAAAATGATTTTTCAAAAAAATTATTTTCCATCTAACCAAACATTGTCTTAATGGATAATGATTGCTAGCAGATCCTTAGTGTACTACTAGTATAAAGATGCCTTTAGGTTGAGACAATTGATTCAACATTAATTGTTTGCAAATCCAAACTCTCTTCCTTCAATCTCATAGTATTTGATTAGAAAAATGAATGTATTTTCGTGGTATTGTTTATTCGGTAGAAGGAAAGGTAAAAGAGGTAAAAAATGTAGGTGAGGAAAGAGAAAAAGATAAAGTTTGTTTAATAACTCTAGGGTGTTAGGTTAACTGACTTAAACTTTTAACCTAAAAGCTTCAATGACTAAAACTATAACTTAAATAATTTAGACAGTAAATAGTTAATTACTCAAAGGAAGAAGTGGACGTAAATCTAACAAATCCCCTTCTTATAATGAAAGAATTTTTGTTATTATTTTGCTAGATTGTTAAATAGTTATTATGTTTTTAAATATTTAGGGTTTTTATTTTTAGTTGGTATCTTTTTAGGTTATAAGTATAGGTTAGCTGACCTGATACCATTAAATATGACAAAATATTCTTCAATTATGATATAAAATAATATTACAAAATATATTAGATAAAGTTTTAGTTAATTATATATTTCCCTGATAGGAAAAATCATGTAATATTATCTTCCCTCCGCTCCTACTAAAACCTATAGAGAAACGTATCATTCCCCATTCTCCCGCCACCTCCACTTAGTGGAAAAGAAGTTAAAAAAAAAAGAAAAGAAAACTCCACAACACTAGTATGTATAGTTCAACAGTATAAAAGCAAGAACCGCAACAATGTTGTTTTCAATTTAGAGGTATTTATACCTATCCTATTCTATTTGGCAATGATTAATTATGCTTGATGACAAGAATTTGTATCGCTTGCTTGTTCGGTACTAAATTGTCATATTTTACACACCTCTATCGTCTAGTTTTAGTTGATATAAAATATAATCCTTAGGATTTTTACTTGTTTGTTTACTTTTGTAGTTAATAAGTTCAATCGAGCAAATGACGCAAAAAGCAACAAAGACGGAACAAGAAAAGCAGGAAGATCGCGAAATAAGACTGATGACATTCGGGTGTGGCTACCACCACCAACCATCGCCACCACTACAACAAGATAGTGGTTGGCGATGGCAAGCCGTCACTCACATGACGGCCGACCGTGGCTGGTGGTTGCCAGGCCAACAGCTGTCGGCCCTTGCCCTGCTGTTCTCGCCCCCTTTCCCAGCCTCGATTTGTATTTAAAGCCCTTCTTTGGGACTTTTTGGGAGTTCTTTTGGATAAATTTTAGGCTAGTTTATCTTAGGGTTTAGCAAATAAAAACCCCAATAGGGGGACTAGATTAGGAAGATTAGATTTAATTGGGTTAATTTTGGATTCAAGGGTGTGGATTTCAAGTTCATTCATTCAATGAAGCATAAGTTTGCTTTTCTCTATCTCTCTTTATTTCATGCTTTTCTTGTTTCCTCTTGTTTTGGTTATATTAGTTTAGATTGTATTTGGCTTAAATGTTTAGTTTTTATTATGATTTCATGTTTAATAGCTCTTTTCATCCATGCTAGTTTAGATTGATTCTTCAATTTTCATGTTTGTTGAGTTATCTGTCAACTTAAGTATAATTTGGGGTTTTTGTATTTTGTTGATGATTAGTTGTTAATTTTGGTTAGCTTGGATTGTAATTAGCCTCTTAATAGCTAATTAGTCTAGGATTAGGCCTAATCACACCCAATTTATACCTAGAACTTAGAGTTTTCTCTCATGCCTCCGATGTGTTTGATGAAATGCTTGAGAGAGCTTTCATCTTTATTTTTAAGCAATTAACTTATGCTAAGATGTGAGGTCAACTAGCTAGTGTGGGAGACGGGATAGCCAAGTTCGGCACATGAAAATGGTCTCGATTCTAGCTAGGCCTGAAAGTTGCTAATTTTGTGGTCTAATTAGGCTAACCCCATGAAAATAGGTGGTTAGATTAATTAGACTAGCTCATAACCCTTGAGAGATGGTGGTCTACGATGTCATAACTGACCATCTCTTATTTTTACTAGAGGTTGGGTAGGCTCAGACTCACCTCGTTTCCTTTGTTCATTAATTGGCCCAATTACAATTTCAAACCTCTTTTTGTATGTTTGTTATCTTAGTTTAGCTTCTCTTTATTTCCCTTCCACTTGGCCTAGATTGAACATTTGAGTGAATCCTAGTACTTAAAACCCAACTCCTTGCGGATGATACCCTGAGTACTCGGCGATAAACCTTGCACTTGGGGTTATAACTTTTAAAACTCGAATTTTTCCTAAGAAGTTTCTTGCGTCGTTGCCGGGAAGTTAGCATTTTCAATATTAGGATTTACTTGAGCATTTGAGGCTCGGCCTTTAGAAAATCCAAAAAAAATTTTAAAAAAATCAAAAATTTGAAAAAAAAATCCAAAATGGCTATTTTCTATTTACCTCAATCTGAGCATAAACCTTTTTTCCAATATTTGTCTAGATTGAATGATTATCATGCTCAATATGTGCATTTCACGTACGAGAAATGGGAAATATACAATGTTGTGCTTGAGGGGATAACACATGAGACTCGGGTCACCCTTGAGTACGTGTCACGATGGTATGTGCTATTTAGATGTTGATGATATATGAGATTTGTTTGAGTCTTTGGTTTTGTATCAATGGCACCACGAGAATGCTAGTGAGTCTTTTGAATGTCCTTCTCCCATTTCCAATGATTTGCACATTTATTCTCCTCTTGTGTACTCTTATTATCCATCTTGTGACCATGATGTGAATCCTTGTTCCTATTATGATATTTTTGATGCATGCTATGCTAGATTTAATGTCGTAATAGAGATAATGAACAGGCGACATCAGTGTTTTGTTGGTAAGATGAGGGAGTGTGGCCTATTGTATGAGACTAGCCCTAGTCTCTCCTAGACTTGAGGTTAGTCTTTACGATGATTATGAGTCTTACCTTCTCTTAGAACCTGATTTTATGGTTGATTCACCTTTGACCAGCCTAGAGGAAGTGATTGATCCCCCCTTGACATCTTTACCATTCGTCGCTCCATCCTTGTCTAGCACACCTAGAGACACTACTGAGGATGTCTTGCACTCACTTTCTTCTCCCCTCTCTTGAGCTCAGTGTACGGGGTTAGAGATGGGTGAGTCTCGTAGCGGTGATGTTAGTTGTGTTGAGGATGATTCGCTTGATTAGTTAGGCAGTATTGCGTTGTTAGACCTTCTTTTGAGGAGTATTATCGTTATGATGTGAGTGTTGGTGCCACTCCTAGCATTGAGCATATTGACCCCATTTGCGCCGAGTTATTCGACTTCGCCCCTATTTCATCCCCCTTCCTTCCCACCTCCCCCACTTACTCGCATGCATTTCATGAGTCCCTAGGTGATGTTAGTGGGCCCCACCCCTCGTTTGATCCATATGTACGTACCTAGAGGACTTGCCTAGAAAAGTCATGTGGAATACATTCTTTGATCATGCTTTCGACTTTTTTATGGCATTTGATAAGTTTAAGAGGGCACTAACTTTATTTGCTATATCTTTACTAGTGTTCTCTTACCTACACCATTCTGAGATACATGCATTGGCATTTGACAAGCGCTTATGAGCTTTGATAGAGTTCAAGTCTCGCGCGAGTCTTGAGCGATGAAGAGGAGGGGATGATGCTCCTCAATCCTCCCTAGCAACATCATCTTACAGAGGTGTAGTTCAGGTACAATTAGTACCCGACCTGGTATACTCGTTCCCACTCTTCTCCCTTCTTTTTTATTTTCTTTCTTTTTCTCCTTGTTTAGTTGTGGATATTAGGATTGTGTTTTTGTTGGTGATCAACTTTGAGGTGAAATTTGCGATATTGTGCAGCCGATTGATGGCTATGATCACCTTTGTGTGCCTTTTGTTCATAGCTGTGTTTTGTTATTGTTGGCACTGTTAGATTTGTACATACTCATTTTTTAGGTGTTGGTCTTGTATATATATGTGTGGTCTTGTTGTTGATTGGGTGAGATAGTGTTCTTAGAGGAGTGTGTTAGTCTGTGTATATGTGTGTGGGTCTAGTGTTCTTGTGTGTTTTGTTTGTTTTGTGTTTTGTGTGTTTTTGTGGCTCTTGTGACTCCTCAATTCCCAATGAGAACATTGTGAGATTTAGGTATGGGGCTGGAAAGTCATATAGCCTTTTGTGCATACTTTTGTGAAACTTTTTCAACTTTTCAATTTTGTATAGTTTTTTTTTCTTGGCTTTGGGGTACTTTTGTGCCATTATGATCGGTTTTTGATCCTTGATAGCTTGGTTGCATATATAAGTTGAGCATGCATGGTAGAACACTTATCTACAATGTGATCTTCGTTCTCTCATTATAACCCCATTTCACACATGCAATTTTGTGCCTAGCTTGTACACTTTACCATTGACTTTTGGTGTTTAGTTGTTAAAATTTGGGTTTGGGAACATTCTGCTTAGTTAATTGACTTCTAATTTTGGCTTCATTATGAGAAAATGAAAAAAAAATCAGAAAAAGAAGTGCAAAAATGAGCTTACATCCGGTACCTCTATTTGGGATTGAATAAGTGCTTTACACATCCAAATAAAACCCCTAAATGGGGAAGAAGCTCGAATATGTGTTAAGTTGTTTCTCCGACTAATAGCCCGACCCCAAATCACGTTTATTTATTTAATTAAACCATGTTATTAATTTTTCACCTTTATTTATCTCATTTAATCATCCCGATTTGGAGAATTTCTTTTAGGCCCCACTTTGCAATTCGGGTTTTCATTATTGTAAAATTTCGAGTGAATTGATAGTAGGCCCTAAATAAATATGATTTAAGAGATCAAATTATTTTTCATAATGATCCGAATATTTAATTTTGAGCCACGGAAAATTTAATCCCGTAAAGTGCATTTTCTTTCAGGTCCAAATTCATTTAGGCCCATTTTTGGGTCCAACAAGCTGCTTCCCATTTGCTTAGCTAATTATCCTCAATTATACCTAATTATCATTAGCAAAAAAATGTTTTTGGTGGTTAAAACCTCAGCCAAGTGTTAGCTAAGTCATTCTCCACCGAGCAAAACTCACAAAATATCAAGACTTACTCTTTCTCCCTTTCCACCACCCTACACAGCCCCTCCTTTTTGCTATTATATTTGCTAATTTTCAGCCACTTACTACCACCTTTCAGCAACTAGGAGGCCGCCATTGGACCACCAGCCACCCCTCTCACTTCTTCAAGCTTCAAACATCTTTACCTTCCTTTATTTCAAGCTTAAAGTAAGTAAACTCTAACCTTGTGTTTTTTTAAAAAAATTTTATTTGTGATTTTGTGATCTTCAGTATTCGTAATGAATGTCATGATGTTGGTATTGATTTTAAAGAAGTTTAGGTGCAAATTCAAGTGAGATATAAGCTAGGGTTATGAGAATTATGCATAGTTTAAACGATGTTTGCCAACAAGCATGTCATGTGTGTGTTTTAGATTTGAAAATGAATCTTGGATGTTTATGAAGAACAAATTATCGATTGTGGCTGTCTCAAGTGATGTTGAGGTTCAGACCATATTTTGGTAATTTCAACAAGTGATTTTAGAGGTTAATTCTGTGATAAAGAAGGATAATAAAGTAGGTTACAAGCTGTGAAGGGCCTAAAAACAGGGGTCTGTCTGAGAAAAACTGGTAATTCGTGGCTAGTTGAAAAATTATGAATTTTAGTGGGGAGCTAGATCAATGAGTTATCTTTTAAATAGGTTTTAAATCACCTTAATCCGAGTTATGTGCAAGAAGTTATAGCCATTTTACTCCGACTGCATAGACCGGACCAAAACTGCATAGGGTGGTGTTTTAGCTCAATTTTGGGATTTGTGTGATGGTGATTGTGTTATGGACTATAAATGATAATGTTGAGGGACTTTTTAGTCTTTTCATATTGGGGTTCTATTGCTCAATTGGAGGTCAAGGGTGAAAGTTATGAATTTTCTAACGTGGACCTTAAATGGATAACAACTTTGATTGTACTTAGAAGCTTATTTGGTTTGGAAAACTAAGTGGTATGACATGTGGAACAAAATTGGAGAAGTAGGGAGATTGATAACTCAAGATTAGTATTTGTTGGTCTAAATTGGTGAAATTATTCTGAACCTGCCACCATTCCAGTGGTCCTCAAACCTTCATTATCCATCTCAGAAATATCAAAAATCCGTGATGAATTTATAAACATCTAAGTCTTTCTTTTATGGTTCCAATAATTCTACTTTGATCAATTTTACTCCACAATATTTCATTTTGAGTTAAATTACCCTAATTCATCTAGCTTTCAAATCATTTGGTGCAACTAATCTTCTATGGAATTATTTGAGTTATAGATGCCTTTTAAGGAATTTCTGTTACAGTTACAACTATGAAAGTCAGCATTGTTTACTAATTACATATACCTATAATTACATTTCTTAAAAAGAATCGAGGCTTGGTAATCGGGGCTTAGTCTATCATTTCCCATTGTGCATAAGAATTATCAAGTGAGATTGCATTTTAAAGACATCAGGTATGTTCATTGTCTGTATCTTTAGAAATCAGAGTGTATTTATCAAAGTTATCATGTTTTGTAAGTACATCAATGAATTAGTTTATACAGTGATTTATTATTTAATTAGTAATCCCGCCAGTTATCATCTATAGGGCATTCGCCCTCCAGTTACTCACGCGTCTTCAGGCCAGGTCTCCGATCGGATTGGCAGGTGTACACCTATCCATAGATCGTAAGAGTATCAAGGGGTTCACTATCAGATAATAACTAGTAATGCAATTTTGCATTCATCTCATTCACTGTTTTAACTTAAAATGAATTGCAAGTGGGCGCCCAATCATTTTATGTGGAGATCATTTAACAATACAGTAATGCATGTACGGAGCTTTGGCTCACAATTCAAAATGTTTTCATGTTTTGTTTTAGGCAAATGCTCATTGAATCCCCCTCATACTAGCAAACCGGATGAAGAGAACAAGTTGAGTAAGGGAATCTGGAGGGATCAACAATGATATAGTACATGTCTATTTTGGAGCTATACTTTGAAATCTTCCGTGGATAGAGGTGTAGATTATATGGTGAATTGCTATACGGTGATGTATGAACCATGTGTGGGTAACAGTTGATTGTATATGATTTGACAATGCATGAATGTGTATGGTTGAAGCTATGTCTAACTATATTACTTCTAGTTTATAATCTAGTACGCACATTTCAAGCCTTGTCTTTTTGGACAGCAGTAACGCGCCTAATATTGAGCTCGTAAGTCCTAATTCAGAGATTTATTAAGGAGAATGCCAACAGTGGAACATGCTTAATTAGGGGGCGTTACAGATTTGGTATCAGAGCTAAGGTTTTATGGGACATTGTGAGCTATCAAGTGCTTATGAGTTAGCTATTAATGTGTGTATGAGTTATTTTAGACCAGTTAAATGAGCTATTGACTACAAGTTCATATGCATGGGCATATACAGGGGAATCATTCCCATTTGGGTGAATATCCTGAGATTCGAGCATTAGCAAAGTGGAGTGTGGAACCATTTAGGTGACTTGTTAGTGAGGCATGCTCTCGTTTATCTGAGAGTTGTATTGTATGTTTTATTTCTCTCATTTGTTTAAATTTTTACAATCGTGGAACTCCGAGTGTATAACCCATTGAGTTATGAACTCCAGCATGTGGCTGTTGAGCTATTGAAGTGTTTATCTCCATTTCAAGTATCTATTGTAAGGCTTGAAGCCGGCTTTTAGTTAGTTTTTCGGCGGAACTCTATTTGTTTTGCCCCACGATTTGAGAGTTTTATTGAGGTGCGTTAATATACCTAATCTTGAGTACTGTGATGGTTGAAAACCGATGTGGGGATTCCATTTGCAACTTCTTAAGGGATTAATATAGTGTCAGGCTAGATGCAAACCTCTAGAGGAGGAAATGCCTTATGGGGCAATGTCTTTGAAGTGAATCAGTATGAGATGAACATTACAATGAGTCCTTATGTCTGGTGATAACAGTTTGTAGCTTATGGTGTGCTACTTAGCATTATATGGGTGATACGAGTAAGATTAAGCTGCCATATATAGGAATTATCTGGTCTTGACACTAAGACCTTGCATCAACAATACTCCCATTACTTCTTTTTATTGGCTTATTTCTGCCCTAGTTACCTCGAATTGTTCAGGAGCAATGAAAGTTAGATATGCAAGATTAAAGGAAAAGGACCTAAAGAAGTGATATAATATTCATTTTACCAGTACCAAGCGCATTCATTTCATTAGTACTGAGGATATTCATTTTACCAGTATCAGGTGGATTTATTTCACTAGTATCAAGTGATATGCTTGTACACATAATTAGTAGACTCTTCATGTATGCACATCATACTTTTAAGGAATTTTCGGAGATAGGGTGTGTAATTGGGTTATGAGTTATTCAGTGATCCAGTAACGGGTGATGAAGAGGATCAGAGAAGTATCACAGGCTATTGCTTTTATTACCTGAATCTCTTATAGTTAGCTATATCTATTGACCAGCTTTCGCTATTGCATTCTCAATAAGAGTCAGTGATATAGAGACCATTCGAAGCAATATCAAGTGGATACATGAGACTAGATTACTTAACTCAGAAGGGCATCAGTTTAGCTCAACTCATGACATGGTAGTAAGGTTACAGAACGTGGGGGATACATGAGGTTCCAGTTTTCTTCAACACCTGAGCAACTTTTCTTATAGGTGATACAAACCTTGACAATCTTAATTGTTTACGTCTATGTTTCCATAATGGAGCCTATAATGACCCTGGGTGTGCATTACTATGTGATTTGTAGTTCTTCCTAAGCATATTTGACCCATTCTACTTACAGTTCAGTCATCACTATGTTCATATTTTTACTGTCACTTACTTTAACTCCTTGCTTCTGTTCGGGCACTATTCATCTATTGTTTGCAAGGCCTTTGGTTGGTTCAGACCCAGTCATTAAGTGCACTTTTAGTAATTAAATGGATTCATATCATTCGTGTTTCAATAGCACCGCAACATCATGTTGGCCTACTACTCTATGGCCGTGACTGCATGTCATTACTCAAGTTATTTTATCAATCCTTTCTTTCAAGCATAACCTATCTTATTAATGATAAACAACAATTTGTGCTATTTTCATCTGCCAGCAGTTTCGGAATTTATATGTCTATCCAGGACTTGTATTTACTGCAGAATGTGTTATTGATTGATGCTGAGGCCATCATATTCAGTCATAAGACTGACTTCTTCATCTTGACGTATTGGCCTTTCAAACACCAGATGAATAAAATTTCCCTTCTGGTGGTGTTGACCCTCATATTCATCATTTTACTTTCCTACGAGTACTGTATCACTTTTTAAATGTCGTACTCCGTTAGATTTCTTTACCTTGAGTACTTAATACTCCCTCTCAACTTCATAACATTGTTCATTTACATTACTATCATGACCATCATGAATAAACCGTATGTCTTGTATATGCAGGTCATTTATATGCCTTACCTCTTTTATTACAAATCTTCATCCTTTCATTCATTCAGCTTACATGCCGGTCCTTTATGACTAATAAAGAAATATCTTCACAAGAGTTCTGGGTGTGGTTACATCTCTTTACACTTTATATTGTCCCCCTGACATTTAAGTTTACTGAGACCAGTAGACTGTTGAATGTGTTATCTTTTATAAAATATTCACTGGGCATTCAATCCAGTTTGATTGGTAGACATTGTTATCATTATGGGGATGAACTGACTATGCAGTTATAGAAGATGACTTATAAAGATCTTAAGGTTAGCTTGAAGAATGAGGAAAGACTAAACATGTGTTTCTATGTACTGAGGGAAGAAAAACCCTATTTCTGCCCTAATTACACTGTGCAAGCAAGTGAGTTATCATGTCAGTAATGCATTAAATATTAGTGATATGCAACCACAATCGGTATATATATTTATATCCATAATTATAGTTTGTGAATTTAAAGATGTTTCATCTGAGGACTTTCAGGACTATTTTCCCCCAAGAAACATTGATTTTCAGATCAACCTAGTTCAAGGTCCTCAATCCATTTTCAGAGCCCCTATCATATGACCCCTAGCAGAGTTCAAAGAACTAAAGATTTAGTAAGATGAGTTGTTACTGAAGGGAGTTATTTAACCAAGTGTGTCACCATGGGAAATCCTAGTTTTATATGTGTGAAGAATGAAGGCAGAACCTTATGCTTGTGTACAGCGTACAGAGAGTTGAACAAGATCACTATGAAAAACAATTTCCCTATACCTTGAATAAATGATTTATGGGATTAACTGCCGACAATAGAAGTCTTTTTCAGGAATGATTTGAGGTTCGGATATCACACCTAAACCATGGAACCACAGTTTCTCTTTTGTAAGAATCCCCCTTTATAGTAATCTTGTAATTGTTTACTTGTCTTATCTTCAAAACTTAATACTATCTAATATTGTTTAATCTCCCTTGCATTTCAACCCGATATTTCTTATTAGCATGATTTTCCATGTCTTTGCAAACCCATTGTTAAATGTGCAACACACTTTTGTTCGGCCTTATATGGTTGTCAACATTCCAGTGCTTTTGAGCTTCACCATCTTTATTCTATGATCATGAGTTGTAGTTCATTCCGTTGAGAGCCAATTCACGCATCTACCTTATATCTCATTTATTCATAATAATAAGCTCGTATAACTTGTTCTGAATTTATAATGTAATTCAACTTTTATTGGTATGGGTGATTGCGATTGTCATAATCCCCTTACTCTCCTTATTTTTAACTTCAACTCCCACACATATATCTTACATGCTCATAAGTAAACTCCAGCTTTTCTGTTCAATCTTATTGCTGGACTTGAATTGGTTTCGTACGAGCAAAGGCACATTTCTAATGTCACTTGTTCAATCTATTTACTTATCCATTGGTACTTTGCTTATCCAATATATTGATCTATCTATTGCACTGTACTGATTCAATCTATTGATCTATTTATTGCACTTGCAATTCTCACACCTATATCTCATATCCTCATAAGTAAACTTCAGTAATCCTTTTTTAATCTTATTGCCGTACTTGACTTGGCTCCATATGAGCAAAGGCATGTCTCCACTGTAGCCTATGCAATCCATTTATCTATTCATTAGACCTTGCTTGTTCAAGCTATTTATTTATCCAGTGTACCTTGTTTATCCAATCTATTTCTTTATTTATTGTATTTTGTTTGGCCACTCCCTCGATTGCTTTTTTCCTGTCAATGGTACTTAGAAAGTCACCCTGTGAGAACTCTATTTCTGGCCATTTTGTTTTCAAATCATTAGCTAAACTCGAAGGTAATTGGGCTATCTATCTTATTGAATAACTATGTATTGGATCCTTTATAATCAATATTTATAAGCTATGATTCTTGTGGTATTACGGTTTAGAATTCTGGATGCACCCGTGGCTATCTTTATTCTAACCAACCCATGATAATTTCTCCTTTATTAGCCTTTTCTAGTCTCTTCGTTCATTTCTTTTGTATGCAAAGATTCGCTTGGCTAACAATCGCATCACTCTCATCCTTAATCACAGTCATTTCATCACCCATTATCAACTGTGAGCAGATCCTTGAGTAGTTTGGTAAGGGGAGATCATGTGATGCATTAAGAACATCAGATGACAACTTTTTGATAAGGGCATAATCTCAAATAAAGTCTAGCCATATTAGAGTAAGCTAGAAGAAACATCGAGAATAATGAGACAGTTCAAGTACATGCTAAAGTGACACAAGGATTGCACAAGATTCATATGGTCATATTGACCAAAGAAGGAGACAATTAAAGCTTAGATGAGATATAAAGTATTCTAAAGGGCTTCTCTAGACAAGGGTGTCAAGAGAATGGATATCAGAGATAATTGAGTTCATTGAAGCTAATGTGTGAGAAGTATCTGGATCTACTACTGAAGTATGAGATCAAGCAGTTATACAATACACAGACGCCTTTAATCCCATAGCTTGTCGACTAGGTTTACGTATATAACTTAAAGATGTGCATAACTTGTTTCTTACCTAATAACTCAGGCAGTACATTCCAAATCCTGACCAAACTATAGTATCTGAACCCACCAAAGTTACTAGAGATCTAGTGTATGAAGGGCGACCAATCCAAATGCTAGATTGCAAGATTAAGCATCTGTGCAACAAGCAGATGCCACTAGTCAAGCCGCTATGGACAAACCATACCTCCCAAGAAGCCACTTGGGAGACCGAGGATGAGATGTAAGCCAGGTACCCACATCTATTTAAGATAAACTTGTATGTTTTGTCAAAGCTTATAAGTTTCGAGGACGAAACTCTTTAAGGGCGGAAGGCTATAATAGTTGGATCCTAAATCATGTTTATTTATTCAATTAAGCCATGTTATTAATTTTTCACGTTTATTTATCTCATTTAATCATCCCCACTGGGAGAATTCATTTTGGGCCCCATTTTGCAATTCGGCTTTTCATTATTGTAAAATTCCAAGTGAATTGATAGTAAGCTCTAAATAAATATGATTTAAGAGATTACATTATTTTTCATAACGATCCGAAAATTTCATTTCGAGTCACGGAAAATTCAATCACGTAAAGTGTATTTTCTTTCAGGCCCAGATTTATTTTGGCCTAATTTTGAGCCCAACAAGTTGCTACGCATTTGCTTAACTAATTACCCTCAATTATACCTAATTATCATTAGCAAAAAGATGCTTTTTGGTGGTTAAAAACTCAGAGCTTAATCATTATCCTCCAAGCAAAAGTCACAAAATATCAAGACGTACTCTCTCTCCCTCTCCACCACCCACACAGCCCCCTCCTTTTTGCTGCTGTATTTGCTGATTTCCAGCCACTTACTGCCACCTTCTAGCCACCAAGAGGCCACCATTGGACCACCAGCACCACCATCAGCCACCCCTCTCACTTCTTCAAGCTTAAAACATCTCTAACTTCCCCTGTTTCAAGCTTGAGGTAAGTAAACCCCAACCTTCTATTTTTTATTTTATTTCTAATTTTGTGATCTTTGGTATTGGTAATGAATATCATGGTGTTGGTATTGATTTAGAGAAGTTTAAGTGTAAGTTCAAGTGAGACATAAGCTAGGGTTATGAGAATTATGTATAGTTTAAATGACGTCTGTCAACAAGCATGTCATGTGTGTGTTTTAGATTTGAGAATGAATCTTGGATGATTGTGAAGTAAAAAATTGTGGATTATGGCTATCTAAGGTGATCCTGAGGGTAACCCCATCTTTTGGTAATTTCAAGAAGTGATTTTAAAGGGTAATTATGTGAAAAAGGAGGATAATAAAGTAGGTAGTAAGCTGTGAAGAGCCCGAAAATAGGAGTCTGTTCCAAGAAAAACTGGTAATTTGTAGCTGGTTGAAAAATTATAAATTTTGGTGGGGAGCTAAATCAATGTGTTACCTTTCAAATGGATTTTGAATCACTGTAATTCGAGTTCTGAGCAAGAAGTTATGGCCATTTTACTCCGACTGCACAAACTGGACCAAAACTGCACGGGGTGGTGTTTTAGCTCAATTTTGGGATTTGTACGGTGGTGATTGTGCTATGGATTGTAATTGCAAATGTTGAGGGACTTTTTAATATTTTAATATTGGGGTTTTATAGCTCAATTGGAGGTCAGGGGTGAAAGTTATGAATTTTCTAAGGTGGACCTTGAATCAGTAACAACTTTGATTATACTTAGAAGCTTATTTAGTTCGAAAAACTAAGTGCTATGACATGTGCAACAAAATTGGAGAAATGGGGATATTGATAACTCAAGATTAGTATTTGTTGGCCCAAACTGGTGTGTTTGAAATTATTCTGAACCTACCGCCACTTCAATTGCCGTCAAACCTTTATTATCCATCTCAGAAATATCAAACATTCATGACGAATTTATAACCATCAAAGTATTTCTTTTATGATTCCAATTATTCTACTTTGATCAATTTTACTCTAAAATATTTCACTTTGAGTTAAATTACCCTAATGCATTTAGCTTTCAAATCATTTTGGGGCAACTTGTCTTCTATGGAATTATTTGAGTTATAGATGCCTTTTCAGGAATTTCTTTCACAGTTACAACCATTAAAGTCAGCATTGTTTACTAATTACATATACCTATAGTTACATTTCTTAAACAAAATCGGGGCCTAGTCCATTATTTCCCATTGTGCATAAGAATTATCAAGTGAGATTGCATTTTAAAGACATCAGGTATGTTCATTGCCTGTGTTTTTAGGAATCAGAGTGTACTTACCAAAGTTATCATGTTTTGGTAAGTACATCAATGAATTAGTTTATATAGTGATTTATTGCTTAATTAGTGACCCTATCAGTTATCATCTATAGGGCATTCGCACTCCAGTTACCCGCATGACTTCAGGCCAGGTCCCCGATCGACTTGGCTGGTGTACACCTATCCATAGATCGTAGCCGTATCAAGGGGTCCACTATCAGATAATAACTAGCAATGTAATTTTACATTCATCTCATTCACTGCTTTAACTTAAAATAAATTACAAGTGGCCACCCAATCATTTTATGTAGAGATCATTTAACAATACAGGAATGGATGTACTGAGCTTTGGCTGACAGTTCGAAATATTTTCATGTTTTATTTTAGGCAAAGGCTCATTGAATCGCCCTCATGCTAGCAAACGAGATGAAGAGAATAAGTTGAGTATGGGAATCTGGAGGGATCAATAATGATATAGTACATGTTTATTTTAGCGCTATACTTTGAAATTTTCAGTGGATAAAGGTGTAGATTATATGGTGAATTGTTATACTGAGATGTATAAACCATATGTGGGTAACGGTTGATTGTATATGGTTTGACACTGCATGAATGTGTGTGGTTGAAACTATATCTAACTATGTTATTTCTAGTTTATAATCTAGTACACACAGTTTAAGCCTTGCCTTTTGGACGACGATAACGCCCCTGTCATTGAGTTCATTAGTCCTAATTCAGAGATTTATTAAGAAGAATGCAAAGAGTGGAACATGCTTAATTAGGGGGTGTTACAGATTTGGTATCAGAGCTAAGGTTTTAAGGGTCATTGTGAGCTATCAAGTGTTTATGAGTTAGCTATTAACGTGTGTATGAGTTATCTTGGACCAGTTAAATGAGCTATTGACTATAAGTTCATATGTATGGGAATATAAGGAGGAACCATTTTCATTTGAGTGATTCAATCATTTGGTAATATCGTGATATTCGACCATTAGCAAAGTGAAGTGCGGAACCATTTGGGTAACCGATTAGTGAGGCATGTTCTCATTTATCTGAGAGTTGTATTACATGTTTCATTTCTCTCATTTGTTTAAATTTTGCAAATGTGCACTCCAGGGGTGTGACCCATTGAGTTATGAACTCCGGCGTGTAGCCGTTGACCTACTAAAGTGTTTCTCTCCATTTCAAGTATCTATTGTAAGGCTTTAAGCCGACTTTGAGTTAGTTTTTGGGCGGAACTCTGTCCGTTTTGCCCCAGGATTTGAGAGTTTTATTGAGATGTGTTAATATACCAGATCTTGAGTATAGTGATGGTTGAAAGCCGATATGGGGATGCCATTTGCAACTTCTTAAGGGATTAATACAGTGTCAAGTTAGATGTAAACCTCAAGAGCAGGAAATGCCTTGTGGAGCAATATCTGTGAAGTCAATCAGTATGAGATGAACATTACAATGAGTGCTTACGTCTGGTGATAATAGTTTGTAGCTTATGGTGTGCTACTTGGCGTTATATGGGTGGTACGAGTAAGATTAAGCTGCCATGTATAAGAATTATCTGGTCTTGACACTAAGACCTTGCATCAACAATGCTCCTATTACTTCCTGTTATTGACTTATTTCTGTCCTAGTTACCTCAAATTGTTCAGGAGCAATGAAAGTTAGATATGCAGGATTAAAGAAAAAGGACCTAAAGAAGTGATATAATATTCATTTTACTAGTACCAAGCGCATTGACTTCATTAGTATTGGGGATATTCATTTTACCAGTACCAGGTAGATTTATTTCACTAGTATCAAGTGATATGCATGTACACGTAATTAGTAGACTCTGCTCATATGCACATCGTACTTTTAAGAAATTTTCAGAGATGGGGTGTGTAATTAGGTTACGAGTTATTAAGCGATCCAGCAAAGGGTGATGAAGAGGATCAGAGAAGTATCGCAGGCCATATCATTTATTACCTGAATCTCTTATAGTTAGCTATGTCAATTGACCAGCTTCCGCTATTGCATTCTCAATAAGAGTCAGTAATGTAGAGACCATTCGAAGCAATATCAAGTAGATACATGACACTAAATTACTTTACTCAGAAAGGCTTCAGTTTAGGTCAACTCATGACATGGTAGTAAGGTTACAGAATGAGTGGGGTACATGAGGTTCCAATTCAGTTCAATACCTGAGCAACTTTTCTTATAGGTGATACAAACCTTGATAATCATAATCGTTTAATTCTCTGTTTCCATAATGGAGCCTATAATGACCCTCGGTGTGCATTACTGTGTAACTTGTAATTCTTCCTAAGCATATTTGACCCATTCTACTTACAGTTCAGTCATCACTATGTTCATATTTTTACTGTCACTTACTTTAACTCCTTGCTTCTATTCGGGCACTATTCATTTATCGTTTGTAAGGCCTTTGGTTACTTCAAACCCAGTCATTAAGCGCACCTTCCGCAATTAAATGGTTCCATATTATTCGTGTTTCCTTACCACCTTAACATCATGTTGGCTCAGTACTCTATGGCCGTGACTGCATGTCGTTACTCAAGTTATTTTGCCAATCCTTTCTTTACCAGCACAGGCTATCTTATTGATGATGAACAACGATTTGTGCCATTTTCATCTCCCAGCAGTTTCGAAATTTATATGCCTACCCAAAACTTCCATTTACTGCAGAATGTGTTATTGATGGTTGCTGATGCCATCATATTCAGTCATAAGACTGACTCCTTCATCTTGACGTATTGGCCTTTCGAACACCAGATGAATAAAATTTCCCTTCTGGTGGTGTTGACCCTCATATTCATCATTTTACTTACCTACGGGTACCGTATGACTTTTCAAATGCCTCTTTAGTAATCTATTAGATTTCTTCACCTTCAGTAATTAATGCTCCCTCTCAACTTCATAACATCGTTCATCTACATTACTATCATGACCATCATAAATAAACGCACGTCCTGTATATACAGGTCATTTATATGCCTTATCTCTCTGATTACGAATCTTTGTCCATTCATTCATTCAGCTTACATGCTAGTCCTTTACAACCAATAAAGAAATATCTTGGCAAGAGTTCAGGGCGTGGTTACATCTCTTTACACTTTAGATTGTCCCCCTGTCATTTAAATTTACTGAGACTAGCAGGTAGTTGAATGTGTTATCTTTTATAAATGTGCCTCTTTTAGCGCTGTTGGAACCATATTCATTGGGGTGACAGACCTTATTATCATTATGTGGATGAACTAACTATGTGCTTATAGAAGATGCCATGTAAAGATTTTAAGGCTAGCTTAAGGAATGAGGAAAGACTAGACGTGTGTTTCTATGGACCGAGGTAAGAAAAATCCTATTTCCGCCCTAATTACACTGTGCAAGCGAGTGAGTTATCGTATCAGTAATGCATTGAATATTAGTGATATGAAACCACACTCGGTATATACATATCTATAATTATAGTTTATGAATTTAAAGATGTTTCATCTGAGGACTTTCAGAACTATTCCCCAAGAAATATTGATTTTCAGATCAACCTAGTTTAAGGTGCTCAATCCATTTTCAGAGCCCCTATCATATGACCCCTAGCAGAGTTCAAAGAACTAAAGATTTAGTAAGATGAGTTGGTACTAAAGGGAGTTATTTAACCACGTGTGTCACCGTGGGAAACCCTAGTTTTATATGTGTGAACAATGAAAGTAGAATCTTATGGTTGTGTACAGCGTATAAAGAGTTGAACAAGATCACTATCAAAAATAAGTTCCCTCTACCCTGAATAAATGATTTATGGGATTAACTGCTGACAACAGAAGTCCTTTTCAGGAATGATTTGAGGTTCAGATATCACACCTAAACCATGCAACCACGATTTCTCTTTTGCAAGAATGCTCTTTTATAGTAATTTTTGTAATTGTTTGCTTATCTCATCTTCAAAACTTGGTACTATATAATATTGTTTAATCTCCCTTACATTTCAGCCTGATATTTCCTATTAGTATGATCTTCTATGTCTTTGCAAGCCCATTGTTAAATGTGCAATACATTCTTGTTCAACCTTATATGGTTGTCAACATTCCAGTGCTCTTGACCTTCACCATCTTTATTTCATGATCATGAGTTGTAGTTCATTCCATTGAAAGCCAATTCACACATCTACCTTATATCTTATTTATTCATAATGATAAGCTTGTATAACATGTTCTGAATTTATAATGTAATTCTACTCTTATTGGTGTGGGTGATTGCAATTGTCATAATCCCCTTACTTTCCTTATTTTTAACTTTAACTCCCACACATATATCTTACATGCTCATAAGTAAACTCTAGCTTTTCTATTCAATCTTATTACTAGATGTGAATTGGTTTCATTTGAGCAAAGGCACATTTCTAATGTCACTTGTTCAATCTACTTGCTTATCGATTGGTACTTTGCTCGTCCAATCTATTCATCTATCCATTGCACTTTACCGATTCAACCTATTTATCTATTTATTACACTTGCAAATCTCACACCTATATCTTATATCCTCATAAGTAAACTTCAATAATCCTTATTTAATCTTATTGTCGTACTTGACTTGGCTTCATATGAACAAAGGCATGTTTCTACCGCAGCTTATGCGATCCATTTATCTATTCATTAGACCTTACTTGTTCAAGCTATTTATTCATCCAATGTGCCTTTTTTATCTAATCTATTTCTCTGTTTATTGTATTTTGTTTGCCACCCCCTCGATTGTATTTATCCTGTCAATGGTATCTAGAAAGTCACCCTGTTGGAACTCCGGTGATGGCCATTTTGTTTTTAAATCATCTGCTAAACTCGAAGGTAACCAGGCTATCTATCTTCAGGAATAACTATGTATTGGATCCTTTATAATTAATATTTATAAACCATGATTCTCGTGGTATTACGGTTCAGAATTCTGGATGCACTCATGATTATCTTTATTCTAGCCACCCCATGATAATCTCTCCTTTATTAACTTTTTCTAGTCTCATTGTTCATTTCTTTTGTATGCAAAGACTCGCTTGGCTAATAATCCCATCGCTCTCATCCTTAATCACGGTCATTTCATCACCCATTATCAACCGGAAGCAGATCCTTGAGTACTCTGATGAGGGGAGATCATGTGATGCATTAAGAATATCAGATGATAACTTTTTGATAAAGGCATAATCTCAAACAATGTCCAGCAATGTTAGAGTAAGCTAGAAGAAACATCGAGAATAATGAGACAGTTCAAATACATGCTAAAGTGTCACAAGGACTGCACAAGAGTCATATGGTCATATTAACCAAAGAAGGAGACAATTGAAGCTTAAATGAGATATAAAGTATTCCAAAGGGCTTCTCTAGACAAGGGTGTCAAGAGACTGGATATCAGAGATAATTGAGTTCATTGAAGCTAATGTGTGGGATGTATCTGGATCTGCTACTGAAGCATGGGATTAAGCAGTTATACAGTACATAAACACCTTTAACCCTATAGGTTGTCGACTAGGCCTGCCTATATAACTCAAAGACGTATATAACGTGTTTCTTACCTCATAACTCAGGCAGTACATTCCAGATCCTGACCATGCTATAGTATCTGAACCCATCAAAGTTACTATAGATCTAGTGTATGAAGAGCGACCAATCTAAATACTAGATTGTAGGATTAAGCGGCTGCGCAACAAGCAGATATTGCCAGTCAAGGCGCTATGGACAAACCATATCTCCTAAGAAGCCACTTGGGAGACCAAGGATGAGATGCAAGTCAAGTACCCACATCTGTTTAAGATAAACTTGCATGTTTTGTCAAAGCTCATAAGTTTCTAGGATGAAACTCTTTAAGGGGGAAAGGGTGTAATAGCCTGACCCTAAATCATGTTTATTTATTTAATTAAGCCATGTTATTAATTTTTCACATTTGTTTATCTCATTTAATCATCCCGATTGAAAGAATTCATTTTGGCCCACTTTACAATTCGGGTTTTCATTATTGTAAAATTTCGAGTAAATTGATAGTAGGCCCTAAATAAATATGATTTAAGAGGTTAAATTATTTTTCATAACGATCTGAAAATTTAATTTCAAGCCACAGAAAATTCAATCGCGTAAAGTGTATTTTCTTTCGGGCCCAAATTCATTTAGGCCCAATTTTGGGCCCAATAAGTTACTACCCATTTGCTTAGCTAATTACCCTCCATTATACCTAATTATCATTAGTAGAAAGATATTTTTTGGTGGTTAAAAACTCAGCCAAGTATTAGCTAAATCATTCTTCACCATGCAAAACTCACAAAATATCAAGACTTACTCTCTTTCCCTCTCCACCACCCCACATAGCCCCCTCCTTTTTGCTGCTGTATTTGCAGATTTCCAGCCACTTAATGCCACTATCGGGTACTAGGAGGCCGCCATCAAATCACCAGCACCACCACCCAGCCACAATTCCCACTTCTTCAAGCTTCAAACATCTCTAACTTCCCTTGTTTCAACCTTAAAGTAAGTAAACGCTAACCTTGTTTTTTTTTTAAAATTTTATTTGTTATTTTGTGATCTTTGGTATTAGTAATGAATATGATGGTGTTGGTATTGATTTTCGAAAAATTTAAGTGTAAATTCAAGTGAGACATAAGCTAGGGTTATGAGAATTATGCATAGTTTAAAAGATGTTTGTCAAGAAGCATGTCATGTGTGTGTTTTAGAGTTAAGAATAAATCTTGGATGATTGTGAAGTGAAAATTGTGGATTATGGCTATCTAAAGTAATGCTGAGGGTCACCCTATATTTTGGTAATTTCAACAAGTGATTTTAGAGGGTAGTTATGTGAAAAAAGGAGGATAATAAAGTAGGTAGCAAGCTGTGAAGGGCCCAGAAATAGGGGTCTATTCTGGGAAAAGCTGGTAATTTGTGGATTCTTAAAAACTTATGAATTTTGGTGGGGAGTGAGATCATTGAGTTATCTTTCAAATGGGTTTTGAATCACCTTAATCTTAGTTATGTGCAAGAAGATATGGTCGTTTTACTCCGACTGCGCAAACCGAACCAAAACTGCACAGGGTGCTATTTTAGCTCAATTTTGGGATTTTTGTGGTGGTGATTGTGTAATGGGATGTAAATGAAAATGTTAAGGGACTTTTTAATCTTTTCATATTGGAGTTTTATAGCTCAATTGGAGGTCAGGGGTGAAAGTTATGAATTTTCTAAGGTGGACCTTGAATCGGTAATAACTTTGATTGTACTTAGAAGCTTATTTGGTTCAGAAAACTAAGCGGTATGATATGTGCAACAAAATTTGAGAAGTGGGGAGATTGGTAACTCAAGATTACTATTCATTGGTCCAGACTGGTGCATTTAAAATTATTCTAAACCTACCACGACTCCAATCGCCCTCAAACTTTTATTAACTATCTCAGAAATATCAAAAATCTGTGATGAATTTATAACCATCAAAGTCTTTATTTTATGATTCCAATTATTCTACTTTTATCAATTTTACTCCACAATATTTCACTTTTAGTTAAATTATCCTAATTCATTTAGCTTTCAAATCATTTTGGTATAACTTATCTTCTATGGAATTATTTGAGTTGTGGGTGCCTTTTAAGGAATTTCTGTTGCAGTTACAACTATGAAAGTAAGCGTTGTTTACTAATTACATATACCTATAATTATATTTCTTGAACAAAATCGGGGCCTAGTCTATCATTTCCCATTGTGCATAAGAATTATCAAGTGAGATTGCATTTTAAAGACATCAAGCACGTTCATTGCCTGTATCTTTAGAAATCTAAGTGTATTTATCAAAGTTGTTATATTTTGGTAAGTACATCAATGAATCAGTTTATACAGTGATTTATCATTTAATTAGTGACCCCGCCAGTTATCATCTATAGGGCATTCGCCCTCCAGTTGCCCGCGCAGCTTCAGGCTAGGTCCCCCATCCGCTTGGCAGGTGCACACCTATCCATAGATCGTAACAGTATCAAGGGGTTCACTATCAGATAATAACTAGTAATGTAGTTTTGTATTCATCTCATTCACTATTTTAACTTAAAATGAATTGCAAGTGGGCACCCAATCATTTTATATGGAGATTATTTAACAATATAGGAATGCATATACTGAGTTTCGGCTCACAGTTTGAAATATTTTTATATTTTGTTTTAGGTAAATGCTCATTGAATCGCCCTCATGATAGCAAACTGAATGAAGAGAATAAGTTGAGCAAGGGAATCTTGAGGGATCAACCATGATACAGTACATGTCTATTTTGGAGCTATACTTTGAAGTCTTCCGTGGATGGAGTTGTAGAATATATGGTGAATTGCTATATTGCGATGTATAAACCACACGTGGGTAACAGTTGATTATATATGGTTTGACAATGCAAGAATGTGTATGGTTGAAGTTATGTCTAACTGTGTTATTTCTACTTTATAATCTGGTACACACACTTCAAGCGTTGTCCTTTTGGACGATGGTAACGCCCCTATCATTGAGTTCATTAGTCCTAATTCAGAGATTTATTAAGGAGAATGCAAACAGTGGAACATGCTTATTTAGGGGGTGTTATACTCTGGGAGCTGAACGCCTAATAAGCTAAGAACTGCCCACCTGGGCGAACGAGCATAAGGAGAAAAGCGGAAAAGAAAGAAAAAAGAAAAACAAAGGGACCAAAAATAAAGGGAGTCATAAGCCAAGTGGAGATAACCTTTTACCCTGTTTTAGCCTAGCATTGGGAGTCAATACACTTGCACGGAGCACGAAGTGTGCAAATCGTGTCATTATGTTGCGTGGGGTGAAAAATGAGAGTCAGGATGCATTTATAGCCTATGTGTGTCTTGAATATATATTTTGCTTGTATATGGCTCAGTAGCTAGGTTGTTAGGGCGATAAAATCAATCTAGATGTGTACATATTTTCCTTTTTTTCATGTATATATGCTTTGCTTTCAAAAAAAATCCAAAAATACTTTAAAGATTTTGTGGGTATATCTTCTGGAAATCCGCACGAGACCTCACTCGTCCACTTGGGGTAACCAGGACGTTTAGAGAGCTTGTTGCATATGCTAAATGCAACCGTAATTCCTACGAATGTGAGTTAGGTTCCTAGGTTAGTTTTTATTTTGTTTTGCTTGAGGACAAGCAAAGGATGGGTGTGGGGGTATTTGTTCGGTACTGAATTGTCATATTTTGCGCGCCTCTATCGCCTAATTTTGGCTTGTACAATAATATAATGTTCAGGGTTTTTACTTATTTTGTTTACTTTTGTAGGTAATGAGTTCAATCGAGCAAATGACACAAAAAGGAGTGAAACCAGAAGAAGAAAAGCCGGAAGACCGCGAAACAAGACTGATGACAGTTGGGCATGACCACCACCAGCAACCATCGCCACCACCACAGCAAGGCACACGACGGCCGGTCATCACCAGGTCAACGGCCGTCGGCCCTTGCCCTACTGTTCTCGACCCTTTTCCTTGGCTCAATTTGTATTTAAAACCCTTCTTTGAGACTTTTTGGGGGGTTCTTTTGGGTGATTTTTAGGCTAGTTTATCTTAGGGTTTAGCAAATAAAAACCCAATAGGGGGACTTGATTAGGAAGATTAGATTTAATTGGGTTAATTTTGGATTCAAACTTGTGGATTTCAAGTTCATTCATTCAATCAACCATAGGTCCCCCTTTATCTCTCTCCCTCTTTATTTCATGCTTTTCTTGTTTCCTCTTGTTTTGATTATGTTAGTTTAAATTGTATTTAGCTTAAATGTTTAGTTTTTATTATGATTTCATGTTTAATAGCTCTTTTCATCCATGCTAGTTTAGATTAATTCGTCCATTTCATGTTTGTTGAGTTATTTGTTAGCTTAGGTTTAATTTGGATTTTTGTGTTTTGTTGATGATTAGTTGTTAGTTTTGGTTCACTTGGATTGTGATCAGCCTCTTGATGGCTATTTAGTC
Organism: Carnegiea gigantea; assembly: GCA_029747015.1. NCBI lineage: Eukaryota > Viridiplantae > Streptophyta > Magnoliopsida > Caryophyllales > Cactaceae > Carnegiea > Carnegiea gigantea. The sequence continues at coordinate 107,901 of JAKOGI010001381.1, forward strand.
TAGGATTAGACCTAACCACACCAAACCTATACCTAGAACTTAGAGTTTTCTCTCATGCCTGTCAAGTGCTCGATGAAATGCTTGAGAGAGCTTTCACCTTTATTTTTGGGCGATTGACTTATACAGAGAGGTGAGGTTAATTAGCTAGTGTGGGAGAGGAGATAACAGGGTTCGGGACATGAAAATAGTCCCAATTCTAGTTAGGTCTGAGGGTTACTAATCTTGTGGTCTAATTGGGCTAACCCCATGAAAATAAGTGGTTAGACTAATTAGACTAGTTCATGACCTTTGAGAAAGGGCTTGGGTGATCTACGATGGCGCAATTGACCATCCCTTGTTTTTGGCATCATTTCGATCGACATTGATGTCGTTTCACTGACTAAGCATCTTATACTCAATGTCACCAACCTTACAGCTGACTACGCCTCCATCTCCTTCAAGCCCCGATCAACTTCTCAGGTGAGTTGATTCTCATTTTGGATTGCTGTAATTTTTGGATTGACTTAATTAATTTTTGGTTTTGAATTTTGGATTAAATGTGAAGGAATTGCAGCCTCTTGGAGTGGGAGTGATAGAGGAGATAAGATTTTGGTTGTGGAGTTCACTGAGGAGCTTCCCATTAGAATTTTGATTCTCGACATGGTTTTTCAAGGAACCCTAAATGATCCAACAAAAGGATCTTATAAAAGGGGTGTGCATTTCTTTAAAAAAAAAAAAAAGCTTTTGTTTTCAATAACAATTTGTTCCTACTCCCTGTTTTTTGGCTAGTTCTTATATAAATTAGGATTTTTGATAGTATTCTCATATTGTTATTTTAAATTGTAATGTATTACTTCCAATGTTTTTTAGATTTTGACCAAATGCAATGTGCAACAAGATGGGACAACAAACGGGAATTGTTGAAGCAAAAGGCTTGATACTTTTGGAATTTAACATTCAATTAGCTTTCTTCTTATTTCAAGTTCAACAACATCGATTGCTCATTATATATTCAGATGTAGCTTGTATTTTGCATATTCCACCAAATAGGCAATAGAAATAGTTGTCAACTTTGAACGATGAGATTCAATTGTTTAATTTCATAATATAATTGTACCTTTCACCTTTTTGAGATTTCTTCGATTCTGTGTGCGCTCGCGCACGCATACACACACAAACACATACATATGTATATGTGTGTGTGTGTACATATAACTTGCATGTATAATAATAAATTATTTTCTAAAATATATAAATGTCATATTTATATTTGAAAAGATCTTTACGTCAAAATTAGTGAATTACTAGCAAGGATATCAAAATTTAGTTGCAAATAAGCTAGCTCACAATGCACATAAGCGTGGGGACATAAGGCCCTGTTAGTGTGCAAAGGCAAGTAGTCCTCACTCTTAGATGCATGGAAGGTTGTCCGTGCATGCAAGTGTGGAAGCTAGACCTTCACCTCGCATATAAGTTTACTAGAGTACGCTAGCCCACCACACTTACCGATCATGCTAAATTGTTCCCACTATTTCCCTATGCACGCTTAGCTTAAGTACGGCGAGCATCCTCTGCCATGCCTGGGCAATTTCAACTGTTGATACTTCCTACTTTGCTTATAGTGTTGTTGAATTTTGGCCGAGGTAAATGAGTTTAGGCTAGACGGCCACTTCAGCCACTTAGGGTGGCAACCCTAGTTAACCCTAATCTATATAAGGAGGCTTATGGGTCAACTAGAGTGTGATAATCACAATATCGAAATCTCATATTCCCTCATCTCTCTCACGGTTGCCCTACCATCTATCGAATCTCAGGTCTGGGACGTGAAGCTGCAAAGCGACTCTAGTAGCCACCCAGCATTCAAATTGACGTGGGTTAATCCCAACAGTGCCACACCAGGTTAGTACTAATTCATCCTACATTGAATATTTATATAAAGTGTTTGGGTACTGCTTCGACTTGGACCTTGTTGAATTCAAGTGAGAAATTCCTAGTTCGCCCATCTGAACAAGATAAACAACACCCAGTTCACAAAATAGGAAACATTTTTCATGTAACCTCCAGCAGATAAGGAAAAATTAGGCAAAGAGGACAAGCTGACTAGGATGGCATCAACTTATCAGTCAAAACTTGTCTTGAATCAGTAAGGATAAACAATGCAGAATTTCTATGCAGATCCCTTATAATCCAGTTCGACTTATCATTCATACAACTCCACCAGTTCATAACACATAAAAGAAATAGACCAGCCAATTAGACGGACACTGACAAAAAGTCCAGACAGAGGAAATAAGGAGGCCAGCAACAACACCTTGATTTAAAAAAAAAAACTACTATGTCATTGTTTTTGTATTTGCTCCAATGAAACTTGGGTCACATCAACTATGTTGGAGCTAGCTAATATAGCTCACCTTGCTTCACCTGAAACTGCAATTGCCGCAAACTTAGGAACTTGACGTGTACGTATTTGAGAAAGCTACACATATTACCATCCACACAAGAATCATCCCCAGTGGTCGTGAAATCTATATAACTTAAATCAACTAGCCAACCAACAATAACCCAATTCAAAAGGGTTAAACTTTCTCACTATCAAAGTCCTATTATATCAGACCAACCAAAAAAAAAAAAAAAAAGACTTTCTTTCTTAATGTGAGGGTCACAATTCAAAACTTGCTACCAGTGATGATAAACATTATTTGGTATGCGAACTTATTATGTAAATAGTACGGTTTGCACATAGCTCAGTCTTACGATCCTTCTTTATTCAATTTTTGCTTTGATTAGGAACAAGGTCTGAACGCTTTAATGGACAATATTATTTGATCTCTCCGAATGCTATTGTACATGGAGCTCCTTGATTTGCTATTACAAAAGAAAAACTTCAACATGCTACATTTGCCAGGTCAATTGGCTCCAATCCATTTCAATACAATTAGAATAGGATCTCAACTAAACATAATAATTTAACAAACATTTACCCCAAGCTAGCCAAAAACCTTAGCTATTGAAATCATCATGATAGAGCGAGCAATTATTTAACAAAATTCAACTAAAATTAGTAAATTAAACTTAACAACTTGTCCAAAAAAAAGAATTATAAACAAACTTTTTTTGGTACTTATTACCCCAAATTTGGCATTAACTTTGGGGCTCACAAACTCCAAATTTAGAGGTCGAAGCCAAAGGCTTTTTAGCTCCATTAAGAATTTACATTTGTTTCAATAGACTTCAAAACAAACATGCCATAATTATACCTAAAAATATACACGTACATGTAATTATCTTAAACATATGACAATGCTCTCAAAAGACAGTTTGACATTAATTTTCTTTAATTTACCTATGTACTCGTTTTGTACATGGTGGGGGGTTAATCAATTCCAAAAATAGTCATAGGAGCGCAACTACAAGGGAATGTACCCCTCTCCATCGGCCTTCGATTTTTCTGAACTATTTTGTATTGCATTTTTTTGGTAAAAAGAGCAAATATTTTTTAACTTATTTGATATAAATTAATATCACCTCCTAAACATGGCCATCATATTATGGTATTTACACACATCCTATGCAAAAATAATAAATATAAAATAAACATGACTTTTGCATGTTACACTTCTATACCTGTGTGAACTTTTCTTTCATTTGAAGAATCTCTTTTTCTTTGAGTTATTTATGTGAAAATGAACTTTCATTCCAAAAAATACCTATCATATTGACGTATACAAAAGAATAACACCAAGCTTCTTAAAATCTTTACGACGGTGTAGTACGTGAGAAGAGAAGTATGTGTGGTGGAAAAAGGGCATTTATCTTCATTGTCAAACCTTTTAAAAGCCATCGTTTACAATGGTAGATGCTAATTAAATTGACATATATCCTCTTAAATCATATAATTGAAATAATTTGATTATCAAAATTATAGTCACTTGGTTTGCACTTGAGAGAAAAATTATTTATCAATGATATAATTACAACATGTTTTTCTTAAATGGATTCTTGCAGCACATAGAATGTAACCAAAACCAACCTCTCTCGTACGTTCCCACTTGAAGCCTTCTATTTCATTTCAAAAGTCATATATTTGTATTTTTAATTTCTAAATTAAATCAATCCGTATATGAAGGCATGCATTAAAACCATGATCATATCAAATTATTTCCTTTTCAAAAGTAGAAATATTTTCTTTCAATCAACCTTCAAATTTCGTGTTCGTTCTATTCAATTTAAAAGTTTCAAAATCAATTTTATTATTCCTAATTTGTTCTAGTCAATTATCTCCCCAATATCTCCATCGCCGTTGCCCGCCTAAACCATTAATAGCCTCCTCCTTTCTTTAGCAATGGACTAACAATGGGCTTACTCTTTTCACTAGGCCATTGGTAATTGTCTTTGTCTAAAAGAGTCTCCTATTATTTTTATTAATTTACTTTCATTTTTATCATTTAATGTCAAAATAATCAAATATCAATGGATTTTTTCTCCCTTATCTAAATGTTTATGGTGAATGCACTTTTCATATGAGCTTTTATTGTTTTTACTGTTAGTTTTTAAATGAATCCGGATTGTAGATCGAGGCGAGTTGTGATTCTAATTAGATACTCGATATCAATTGTCAAAA
>JAKOGI010001381.1:117500-247500 GCA_029747015.1 Carnegiea gigantea
TGTCATTGCAAAGTTCTAATTTTTTCTTGTCCACTTGAATTTTCAATAGGATTAAATGCTATTGAAAATTCATTATTTGTACGTAAAAGAAGGGTTAATAAATTCTCACAATTCAAAAATGAAGCGCTTCTATACCAAGTCTTGATACCCTTTTCTTCTTGGGTTCAAAATTGTCAGAAGTAAGAAGAATTAATGAGGTACATTTTTCTTTCCTTCAATCACGACAAATTTTCTTGATTTAACACCAGAGTCAAGATTTTTTAAAAGTTGAAAATTTGGTGTGGTATTTAAATCATAAAAATTAAATGTGACAATTTGGAGATAAACTATTATTTGAAAATTCAAGTATGAATTTTACCTCACACGTACCACTTTGGAGAATAGATACACAACAAAAGTCTTTATTTTTCTCAACATTTTCAAGCAACTCCTCAAGTTGGGTATGCTTTACATCATTATGTATAACGGCTTGGATTTTATCACCACTTTCATGTCTTGCTCTTCATGTGGTTGATGATCCTCCACTTGCTTAACATTTCCATCCATGATCATTTCATCATGTGCCACAAATTCGCTTAACACCACATTTTGATTAGTACCATCTTAATAATCAAGAGTCTCCCAAATCTCCTTGGCACTATCACAATGTGAGATAAACTTATAAATATCAATAGTATGAGTACAATATAAAATGTGTAGAACTTTAAAATTTTTGGATGTCCGCTTGCACTACAAAAAAAATATATCCTCTCCGCACTAATCTAACCGCACTTATACAAGTGTGGGTAAAAACAATACAAGTCTTGAAAGTCTCCTTGCATATTAAGTGTGGAAGTATTTAGCCTCGCCTATATATGCTGTAAGGCATTCCCTCACTTATATCTGTGAGAGCACATGTCATAGCAATAATTATGCGAAATTCGGGCGGGGGGGAAAGTAGTGCGTGACTGCTTGTTTTTCATCGGGTTAGAGTTACTCAAGAAGTCAAAGTCCAGACACTTAGCCCCCCTCCCCCCCCCCCCCCCCCCCCAAAAAAAAGACCTTCCCCTGCATTCTCTCTTCGAGGATGATAGCCAAGAATGTGCACAGGTTCTTTGCACATCCATGGCAAGGTCCACAAGATACTAGGGTTCGAGTGCTGCTAGTGACATTCTCGACAGTCTCCGAGATCACTAGGTTTAATTCCTCTCTTTCTCACTCTCTGTATTTCGTTGATTGATTGTTTGATTGGTGGTTGAACTAGACTCTGGTATTTCAAATTGTGTCTTTCAGAGTTCCTTTTTCTACGGATTTGAGGTCACTAAATAGTAATCATGATATTTGTTAGCCAAACCTAGAATTTGATCCTTACATGGATTTGATTTTGCGATGTTTATGTTTTACGATCATTCTAGGGTTTGTTGATTGATTTCATGATACTTGACATGCTTTCAGGTCTGAGCTTGAGTAAGGGTAGTGACCAGTGCATTAGCCCCTAATCCTTGATTATTGTCTTACGCTCAATTTTTTGGGGTAATTTTGGGTAGGAAGTAAGCAGCTTAGAGTTTGATTATTTAGTTGTAAATCTTGCTCTTTGTTAGTTCTTTAATGTATAGAACAATGCTAAAATTATGACAGCTACCAAGTGTTTGATGAAATGCCTTAGTGAAGTTTGCTTTATTTTCACATCAATTTTCTTCTTTCTGAAAGTCAAATGCTGCTTAGTTTGCCACATTATTGTAGGTAAAGATATAATATACCTTGTTAAAGAGCATAACATGAAGGAGAGGCTATGACTACAAGAATCTATGGTTTTAGTGCTCTGAATAGATAGGTAAAACATTTTTGGGGGGGGGGTTGTCTTACTAGAAGTTAGACCGATCAGGATAGAAAACTACACCCCAATCACAAGTTTTCTCCTAAAAGGCTAAAACAATGTTGATGAACGAAATCGATATTCGTTGATGTAAGCAATTGAAATACTTGTTATATGCTTCATTATTTGACACACAGCAAGTTATCTTCTTTTAGAAATATAGTCAAGCTTGCACTTAACTCTGCAACTTGTAATTTTCTTCCTTTAGTGAAACAAGATGCTGGATTTGTTCACGTTAATATGAATTAGCATGGGGAGGTCTTTTAGAGGAAGACATGTTTATTAGAAAGGTTACTGACAAATGGAGAAGTCTCATGAAGAACTAGATCAAAAGAGCCAGTGATTTCTTTGCTCAAGTAGAAAAAGGAGTCATAAAACTGACCGTAGATAGTGGATTGCCTGTAAGTATTTTGAGAACCCTCTTAGATCATAATTATACACATTGCCTCATTTTTCTTCCAAAACGCTCAACTTTCATGCTATTATACACCTTAAATTCAGTATTTAAGAGTTTCACTTTGAAGTGCTGAATGAACATGGATGGAATTTGGAAACAGTAGGATTTCTTCTGCCTTAATTGTTGTTAAAGCATTTGAGCATAGTTTTCTAAACAAATTACATGCTTTCAAGAATCTTATTCAGCATGTGTGCTTAGTTTTTTTGAGTTGAAGCCTTACAGGTATGCATTAGCGTAACCTAATCTCATTTGGTGGCCATTTAATGACATCATGATCATAATAATTCAATACCTATGATGTCTCGCAGTAGGTGCTAGAAGCATTGGAGCTTGATATCTTCTTCAAACTGTTGCCTTACATACATTAGTTGTACCCAAATTAAAATACGATATAATTTTGGTATAACAAAACTAGTCACCACGTTCGATTCAAGGAAGTCTTTGCTATGCAAAGCAAACATTCATACAAGGGGGTGGAAGTCCTTATTGTGTTGCACCTGAGGTTTTTATGAACCACTATGGTCCTAAGGTAGATGTATGGACTATCAGGGTTATTTTATACATATTGGTTAGGGTGTAACACCATTTTGGGCTAGTATATAGTACTTCTGTTGAAGTTATGGTCTCCCTCTCTCTACGTAAACGTTATTAAATTAATCTTGTTTGCCTTTTGTTGTCATTTATGAGAAACACAGTAGGGAATATTTGATGTAGTTTTGAAGGGTGATGTTGATTTTGAATCAGATCCATGGACTATAATATTTGACAGTGCAAAGGATCTGACTAGGAATATGCTTTGTATGAGACCTTCAGAACGCTTAATTGTGCATCAAAGTGTTGTGTGAGTTTGTTTTTTTTCTTTTTTGTTTTTCTTTCCCTTTCCTCACATGTTGGTTGATTGTTAAGTGATTTACTTTTTTTTGAAGTGAATACCATATCTCTCTTGTGTTATGTTTGGGAGGTCTATTTGTCTAAAAAGCAATTACCTTTGTTCTAGGTCATTCTTGGTAGAGTGTTGGACCAAACTGTAATTTTTCGACTCAAACACTTCTCTAGAATGAACAGGCTAAAGAAAATGGCTTGCAGGTATGTGTATTTGATCACGATGACTTACTCTATTACTAAGAACTATTTTGGGGAATAATTTGGTAACAGTACTGATAAAGTGATTTCATGGGTTTAACGAAGAGTCTGTTGGTTTTTTTTTTCTTTGGTTCACTGCATTTATGAAAGGTAGTTGCCTATGTGGTTTTATAAGAAGAGGCTCTCTTATTTTATATTGCTTCTTTTTCCAATTGTTGTTGAGATTTTAATACTGTTTGATCTTTCTCCTCTTGTCTCACATTTGGCTTTTTAATTGCATTGATCTTTTTCCTAGTTCCTTGATGAATTGTTACAATCCTAAAGTAGAAATCAAAGATAGAGTTGTAGATAAAAGTTAGATTTGAATTCTATGGCCTAGTTCCTTAATGGATTAAACGCATGGGATTACAAAGCTGGCCCACATATGGTTGACAAGGTGTTACTTGAGAGACTACAAAATGTGAACATTGTGAGTTTAGTTTAAAAATTTTAAGTTACATGTTTTTATGGTAATGAGTTGTTTGATTTGCGTTGTGCATTGAAATGCCCTATCATGGCTTGTTTCATTTCTTAGATTTATTTATAGTAATGGGTTGGATTTGTGTTGGATACTCCAGGCGTGTGGCCTGTTGAGTTATTTTGCTCCGGCGTGTGACCATTGAGATTGTGAATAGTTTCTTATTGTATTCATGACATGTTGTAAAAGTAAAATAGCCAAGTTTTAGGCGGAACTCTACTGAGCTTTTTTCAAAATAAAGGAATTTACTAAAAAGACAAAGCTAAGGGTAAAGATCTTACATAATTGTAGAGCGGGAATACCTAGTTATAAAGGCTAATAGATATTACATCTTGCAATTTTTTTAGAAGTCTTTTTCTATTAGTAGCATTGTTTGTTATAGTTAACTCTAATGTGTGGGTTTGGTGATTTCAGATTGAAACCAAGGGCAACACATCACAAAATCGAATATAAAGTTTCGGGTCGTGAAGTGTTCACTTGGAATTATAAAGTTCTACACCATCTCACCCGTTCTATTTAGCGTTAATCTTATATGTGTGTATTTCAAATAAACCCACCTTTATGTAGTGGGTACATACTTTGTAGGCATATTGAATTTAATCTCGTGTTTTTCATTATGTGGTTGAACACTAGTTATTTTTGAACTTAATTGATTGCAATTTGTTTATAACTATAAAGTTGTAGTACTTTTTGTATCATTTACATCATGATCAAATGTAAAATTTCTCTTTCTAGCTCTCTTCCTTTCCCTCGCCTCTCTCTCTCTCTCTCTCTCTCTCTCTCCCCCCTATATATATATATATATATATATATATATGTCATGGCACTTTTTGAACAATGACTTTTTATTGCTTTTATACAAAAATTTTCCTACCAAAATTAGTTATCTGCTTAAAGCATTTGAAAGTTAGTTATCAAATGCATAATACCACACTTATACGCGAGGGAGTGGTGAAAATGATTTTTCTATCCAAGGTTACTCTGGCCACAGATACAAACGAGCAGAATCTACCTACGCCTATAAACGTGGTAGATGGCATAGTCCTTCACGGATATAAGTGTGGGTACTACACTATCAGCCACGCTTATTAAGCGCGGCAAATTTTTCCCCACTGATACCCTATGCATACTTACCTTAAACTTGGTGAAAGTGCCTTCCCACGGATATAAGTGTGGAAGGAGGTAAATTTGAGCATAGGTAGATGCAACATTTTTTGTAGTGTTGTAATCATCTTTAGTATATTGATCTTCTGATTTCTAAATAACTATTGGACCTTAAATCATGATCTCCCAAAGATCGAGACTCTTGTGCTTGATATGAAGTTCCACTATAACCTGCCATAAAAAATAATTAGTACATTTAAAAAGCGGAGGGCAATAAGAGTCAAAAGTCATAACTAGCCATGGGATCGAAGTATTAGACAATGAAGTCTTAAAAAAGTACTAGCTCTAATACTAATTGTTAGCATGATTTGGCTAATTAAATCATACTAGAGGGGGGTGAATTGTGTGATGATCAAGGTTACAAAATAATCAAAACAGAAATGCGAAAAAATAAATGTGGACAAGACACGAGTAATTTTTATCAAGGTTAGCCTTAACCAGACTTAGTCCCCGGCTAGAGTTTCATAATTCTAGGATTAACCCAATTTTATTCGGAGGGATTACACAACTCTAAAGTACACATACTTTAAGCTCCAAGCCACAAGTTGACACCTCAACAAGGCGTAGGCCTTTGTTCTTTTTGAACCACAACCAACTTCAACCCACTTCAACCTACTTTACGCACATCTATAAAAAATACCAACTTCACCCAGTTTAACCAATTTCAACCTACATCAACGCACTGCAACCCACTTCCCACTATTTTAACCAACTTCTACCTATCATACAAAAAAAAAAAATTAACCAACTTCAACCAACTTCAACCTAATTTAATCCACTTTAACCAACTTCAACTCACTTCAACAAAAAAATGCCCACTTCAACCTACTTCTATCCACTTTTACCAATCTAAATCAACTTCACCTATTTACCAACCCATATTTCCCAATGGAAAGAACAGGCTCTTAGTAACACTATGACCCCACCTAATTATAACTTTGAACAATACAACTCAAATGAATGAGTAAAAATGATAAACCTACATTTTCGACCTCTTTTAAACCCGTATTTGACCCCTTTTCTAAAGAATTTTGTGTTAAACTTCAAACTGAAATGGTCGATTTGCCCTTCTTCACCCTGAATTTGCTCGTATATGATGTTTCATGTTTTTAGGAGTTCCTGTTGAAAGAAAAGAAGAAGACCTAATGATATTGGTTGAAAGGAAGGCCACAAAGACAAATTTCAAGCCAAGAAGGAGGTCAGTTGGATCCAGAGGATTGGCATGGGGACTCCATGCCATGAAGCCCGCTCATGCCACGCCATAACCTCATCAGCAAAGATCCAGAGGAATGGCACTGTGCCCCCATGCCAGGTGGCACGACCGTGCCATGATCTTTTCTTTCACAACTTAATTCGTTTCCTCGGGCTTTTGAGGGATTATCTTGTAACTTCTTGGAGAGCACTCGAAAGAGACAATTTTTAGCTTTTTTAATTCTGAGTATTTTATGAACTTTTAGAGATTAGATTAATGATCAACAAACACCGTAAGCACACGAGTAGTCGTAGTATAGATAAAAGATATCGTTCATCAAGGACTAATATAACTTACTGAGTCTTGCCTATTAGAATGTGCTAAGTAGAATTCTGGTTCAAGTGGATTCAATTTAACAATAGCAAATAAACTTTTCTAAATCAATTAGGGAAAAAACGTCTAAGAATTCTCGTAGTTGTGAAACGAATTTGGATCAAAAATAATGAACATGTACTTTCTTCCAATTAGTTAAATACAAGGAATTGTAATCTTTTCAGAAACTCAGTCTATTCTTTTGAAATCAATTAAATTGGCCTAAACTGAGCAAAAGTCATTCTTTCAAACTAATTTGCCTTAATTCAAGTTTAATATCTTCGATTACTTACTAGCCCTCCTAACATACAAATCTCTCTTTCGAGATGAAGTTACTTTAAGTCTTATCAAGCAGTCCAACAACCAAATGTCACCTTTCAGTTTTTCACTTGATGGTTTCAAGAGCGCAAACAAATTTCGGCCAAAAATCAACTCACAACAATCCAAACACTCGACAAAATGAAATCAAACCAATCATGAAAATAAGCACAGTTGTATACATTAAAACATGATCCAACAACACTTCCACAAACTACTAAATCCCTAGACTAAAGAAAACTACTCAAACACAATAAAAGATTAACAAATTAACCAACGATTAGCAAAATCTAAGCAAGAGGGGGATTGATTGAGATGGCCTTCAATCAAGGGCTTCAAAACCGCCTCAAGAACAAACTCTCACACCCAAGGCTCACACCAATACAATAACCAAACTAAAACTACAAAATTTGATAGCCCTAATCTATACGATCCTATGCTTTTGCTTTGCTTGGGAATCATTGAGAATGCTGCAAAACGTCGCCCTTTTATAGAGAGGCTCGGCAGATCTTAGCTACACAGCCGAGGGAAAACGAAGAGGCAACAGTTACAGGCTCACCACAGACTATTGGATACACCACGGGCTGATTGTGACCTGTGCTGGAACCGGATTTTTGCTCACTGTTTGCTCTACGGGCATGGCATAACATGGATGACCATGGGGGAGGTCAAAATATAGCTATTTATGGTCAAATGCTGAGTAAAAGGCTAAAAATCCTACAAAACACATTGAACAACTATATCTAAGCATAAATCGAGAATATGAGAGTAAATAACAACATAAAGCACAATATTCTCCTAAAAATAACACAAAATAGCCCTAAAATGATGTACATATTGAGCACTTATCAAACTCCCCTATGCTTAAACTATTGCTTGTCCTCAAGCAATGCAAAAATTAAAAGTATACACAACGTCCTCAGGATTAATATAGGTAACATTCAAATGCAAGGTTGATCCAAAGGTAGCCCAAAAATATACGAAAAATCTTTAATAAACAAAATAGGGAATGAAATTTTCAGAAACTTTTTATAGACCACAATGTCAAACTTGAAAGCAATCTCCCCCAAATCTTCAAATACAGTCATTCAACAAATTAAACAAGGGAAACTAGTAAGGTTAGTAGAACCTCACTATAGTTATGTGGCACTTAGCATTCATGTGTTTGAAATGTATATATTTATGAAGGTTCTCTCAAATCTCAACCTTAGATTCAAATCTACCATAAGCTTGACAAGATTCTCAAAGTCACCATCACTAAAAATGCAAACACATTAAACAATCGTGAGGACTTTAATAGGGTTGTAACGGGGCTAAGGGTAAAGGCAAGAGGGGAACAAACGCTTTTGGAAATGAGGAGCTAGAAGCCATAGACCAAGGGCTAAAAAATTCCAACGCATCATACTATATCCTTCTTAAACCATATCAATTCAGAATAGATCCCCAAATGAAGAGAAAAAGAATCGAAAATCACAAATAACTTACATTCCCACCAAGGCTAACTGCTTTCTTCTTTTTTTCGTTCTTTTTTTTTCATTTCTTTTTTTTTTCGCTTTCGAATTTTTTTCTCTTGTGTTTTGTTTTTCGTAAGCACTTCTCATATTTTTTAAAAAAGGATAGCCAAGGGGGAAATCCATAATGAACTTTAAATTCCAACTCTTCTCTAAATTTTGCACAGTAAAATAAGGGATTAATCAATATCTTACAACCCTAAACCAAACAAACAAATTACACCACAAGATATCATTCCATTTCACTAACGCCCTATAATGCATAAGAATGAAACACTCCCCTAGTCTTGGCTTAAAGGTAAGACAAGCATTCAGCCATGGGTTATAATAGAAGGTTCAAATCAAGAAAAACAGATACATGCTCAAACGGGCTAATAAGGAATACAATACACAACCAAGGTGGCTATTTGGCCATGAGTTTCAAACAAATCAAAGAAAAATTACCTCAATCATATTGCCTAAATGCATATGTGAAATGTGATCTTGAACAAGAATCAAAGCAAGTTCTAGGGAATTAACGTCAAAGAAGAGTCACTCATGAAAGAAATATGAGACTAATTTGATAAACAGTCTCTAAAGGCTCAAAGTCTCAAGGGACTTCTACCAAAGAAAAAGCTAGCTCACTAGTAAACACAGGCCAAAATCTTGTAAAGACTCATGGGTTATATCAACTTGCATCCAATATGTGGTCAAAACATGGAATTCATTTCGAAAACGCATTCGCAAACTTTTACGCACAATTTGGGCGAATCAAAGGATCAAACTAAACCAAAGAAAGCTACCAAATCTATAGAGATTATCATCGGAGGATTTTTTTCTTTTTCTTTTGTGTTTTTTTTCTTTTTTTTTTAATGCATGCTTCTACAAATAATGCAAACTAAAATGCAAAGAAACTTTAAAAAAAAGGGAAATGCAACCTAGAATGCAAAAAAAACTAAATGCACTACTAAATAAAACTAAAACAATCAAAAACTACATAAACTACCACTAAAAACATGAACAAAGCACAAACACACCAAACAGAAACAGGCATCAGACGCCAAATATAATGGCTAATTCCCTCATGCTTGAATCACACATTGCCCTCAATGTGGGCACATAATAGAAAAAGGGAAGGGGAGAAGCACATAAAACAAGATCAGGGAGGAGGAGGTAGAGGAGGATGGGTTTAGAAATTACCCGGAAACTTTGTTGGGCTTTATCATCCTTCTATGGTTGAACCGGATCAGTTAGTATATGAACATTGGTTTTTTCAATTGGTTGTCCCACCTGATATGGCTTCAATCGCTGTCTATTAACTATTAAAGTTCCAGTAGACTCACTCCATATCTCTACTGCTCCACTCGGTTGAACTTTGGTGATGGTAAGTGGTTCCGACCATCGGGATTTCAGTTTACCCGGAAACAATCTCAACCTTGAGTTTAATAGGAGGACCATATCACCTTTTCCAAAACGCTTTGTCGTGATATGTTTGTCGTGCAATTTCTTAGTTCGCTCTTTGTAAATACGTGAATTTTCATAAGCCTCCAACCTTAGTTCGTCGAGCTCGTTTAGTTACAGGAATCTCCGTTCTCCGACTGTTTTAAGATCAAAATTGAGTGTCCTCATGGCCCAAAAGGCCTTATGTTACATCTCTACCGGCAAGTGACAAGATTTTCCAAACACTAGCTAGTATAGAGTGGTGCCTGGAGGAGTCTTGTAAGCGGTGCGGTATGTCCAAAGAGCATCATCAAGCTTTAAGGACCAATCTTTGCGGGAACGATCCACCATTTTCTCCAACATGCTTTTCAATCCTCTATTCAAGAGTTCTACCCGCCCACTTATTTGGGGATGATAAGGCATAGCGAGCTTATGAAATATGGGTATTTTTTTAAAAGTAACTCAGGAGGCTTGTTGCAAAAATGTGCGCTGTTGTCACTTAGAAGAACTCTTGGCGTGCCAAATGAAAATATTTTTCTTTAGAAATTTGAGGAAAACCTTGGAATCATTTGTTGGGGAGGCGATGGTTTCCACCCATTTTGAAACATAGTCAACCACCATAAGGATGTAAAGGTTGTTATGGGAAGGAGAAAAAGGACCCATGAAGTCGTTCCCCCATACATCAAACAACTCCACTTTGAGTACGCCACTTTGAGGCATCTCATACCTCTTGGAAATGTTCCTTGCTCGCTGACAGCTATCACACATCATGATAAATTTCCTTGCATCTTTAAAGAGCGTGGGCCAATAGAAGCCTGCTTGGAGTACTTTCGTAATAATTTTATCTGGTCCAAAGTGGCCACCATAAGTTGAACCATGAAAATGGTGTAAGACACTACGGACCTCTTCCTCAGGCAAGCATCTTCTATAAATCCCATCTACACATAGCTTGTAAAGGAAAGGTTCTTCCCACACATAGTATTTGGCATCGGTAAAGAACTTCTTTCTTTGTTGGTAGGACAATCGTGGAGGTAACATGCCGCACACCTTGAAGTTCACCATATCAGCATACCATGGGGCAGCTTGTTGGGATATAGCTAATAACTGCTCATCAGAGAAAGAGTCATCAATGGGAAGCTCTTCACTAGGAGTAGCCTCTGGGACTAAACGAGATAGATTATCGACAACCACATTTGCCAACCGTACCTTATCTTTGATTTCTAAATCAAACTCTTGAAGAAGAGGACCCATCGGATGAGTCGCGGTTTGGAATCAAATTTCTTCATTAAATGTTGCAAAGCCACATGATCTGTGAAAACAATGACTTTAGAATTAATTAAGTAGGATCTAAATTTTTCTAAGGCAAAGACGACTACTAAGAACTCCTTCTCAGTTGTGGCGTAATTCACTTGAGCCTCATCGAGAGTACGGCTTGTATAGTATATAGCATACGGCTTATTATCCTTCTATTGGCCTAAAACAGGCCCTACGGCATAGTCACTTGCATCACACATTACTTCAAAAAGTAGCTCCTAATCTAGTGCTTACATTACTGGGACGGTTGTCAATATCTTTTTTGATCTGTGAAAAGCACTCAAGCATTCTTCGTTAAACTCAAAAGGCATATCCTTGACAAGCAATTGGGTGAGAGGTTTTGCAATCTTTAAAAAATCTTTTATGAACTGTTGGTAAAAACTGACATGTCTGAGAAAACTTCTCACACCTTTTACACAGGTCGGTGGCGGCAATTTTTCAATCACCTCCACCTTTGCTTTGTCAACTTCGATGCCTTTGTTAGAAACGATATGACCAAGGACAACCCCCTCTTGCACCATAAAATAGCATTTCTCCCAATTCAAGACCAAATTCACATCTTCACATCTTTGCAAACCCTTAGATAAGTTATCCAAGCAATGGTCATACGTTCTACCATACACAGAAAAATATCCATATGTCCTCAATAAAATCAAAAAAAATGGCCATCAAATGTTGAAATGTGACAGGGGCATTACATAACCCAAATGGCATTCGTCTATACGTATACGTACCATATGGACATGTAAAAGTTGTCTTTTCTTGGCCATTTGGGTGGATAGGGATTTGAAAGAATCCCAAATATCTATCTAAGTAGCAAAAATATGAACTTTTAGCCAATCGTCCAAACATTTGGTCAATGAAGGGAAGGGAAAAATGATCTTTACGGGAGGCTTTATTCACTTTTCTATAATCAATGCACATATGCCATCCTGTAACAATCCTAGTAGGGATTAGCTCATTATTCTCATTTTGGACAACAGTCAACCCTCCTTTCGTAGGTATAACATGGACTAGAATTATCCACGCACTATCTGAGATAGGGTAGATAACGCCAGCTTTAAACAACTTCAAAATTTCCTTTTTAACCACCTCTTGCATAGTAGGGTTTAATCTTCTTTGGTGTTCAATTGAAGGCTTGTGGTCGTCTCCCACTGAGATTCGATGCATACATAAGGAAGGATGAATCCCTTTTAAGTCATCTAGAGTGTATCCTATGGCTTTACGATGCTTCCTAAGCACTCTAAACAAAGAGTCAGTTTGGGTAGCATTCAAATTTGCATTTACAATCACAGGATATGTAGATTTTGATCCAAGAAATTCATACCTCAGTGATGAAGGGAGAGGTTTTAACTCTACCTCGGGAGCTTTCGCCTCATCAGATGAGGGCTTACTTTCATCTTATAATAATTCCACCTTAGTGAGGGAAGGTGGAATTGGTGGAGAGGCTTTTAGCAATTGAGCACACTCTGCTACTTCGGAGTTTTCATCCTCAGTAGTGCTATTATTCAACATCAAGTGCTCAAGTGGATCATTAGAATTAATGTTAGATGCGGTTTCTTATATTAAACCACCAATCACATCAATCTTATTACATTCATCAGAGATAAAAGGAAACTTAGCAGTATTTAGTAAATAAAATTCCACATGAACATCACCCACATCACAAGTTAGTGTACCATTTTTCACATCGATGCGACACCTTGCGGTGGCTAAGAATGGCCTCTCAAGAATGATTGGGGTCCGTGTAACCTCTTCCATTTCCAGAATCACAAAGTCTACTGGTACGTATAAATCCCCTACTTTTATTAGGACATCTTCCAAAATACCCACAAGGTATTTTACAGAACGGTCTCCTCATTACAAGGAGATAGTAGTTAGTTTTAGCTCTCCTAATTCCAATTTTTCACACAGAGAAAGGGGCATCAAGCTTACGCTTGACCCTAAATCATATAAAGCACGGTTTATAGGCACATTCCCTATCAGGCAGGGAATTGAAAAACTACTGGGATCCTTTAACTTAGCTGGAAGCTTATCTTGAATCACTGCACTGCACTCTTTAGTCAAAGTTACGATCTCATGTTCTCCTAGCTTTTATTCATTAGACAGAATTTCTTTCAGAAATTTAGCATATGAAGGCATTTGGGTCAAAGCTTCAGTAAACGGTATGTTTGTGTAGAGTTTCTTAAGGACGTCTAAAAACTTTCCAAATTGCATATCATGTTTTGCCTTAGACATCCGTTGAGAAAATGATAAACGTGGGGCGTAGGGCTTTGGAGAGGTAATCTTAGGATCCTTAGGAACCTCATCAGGATTATGCGCGACATCATCAATTACTTGCTTGGAGGGTGAAGATATTTCTTTCCCAACATTCTCGACATGCTCATTCTTATCATGCGAAGACTCATTATTGATGACTTCCATAGGACCTTCTAGTTGCTTCCCTCTTCTTAAAAGCATTGCATTGCATTGCTGCCTTGGGTTAAGCTCTGGCTTACTAAGAGATCTATTTGGGAGCGTAGATGAAAAAGTGGCTTTTTGGGCAATTTGGGCTTATAACATCCTATTATGTGTCGTAAGCACATCGACATTGGAGGCTAATTGCTTAATATACTCATCCTGTTTTTGTTGCGCCATAAGCATACTTTCCATCATTGCTTCTAAATTAGACTTTTGGGGCATCTGAGATGGGGAATAGGGGGTCTTTGAAAACCATGGGGTATTCTAGCATTCATCGAGGGCATGTTCACATTGTTTGGATTCGACCTATAAGAGAAATTTGGATGATTCTTCCAACCCAGACTATAGGTATTAGAGTATTTTGAACATAATGAACTTCATTAGGGTCTTGGAAAAAAGGACTCCCAACTTGAAAATTCGGAGTTATATGCTCAATTGAACCACAAATTTCATAAGGGGAAGGGGCACTAGAGTTCACGGAAATAACATTCATTTGGTCCAGTTTATGAGTCATGGCATCTACTTCAGCAGAAACTAAAGTAATTGCATCAACTTCAAGCTTACCTCCAACCCACTTGGGTTGGGTTTGATCTGTGGACTGTTGGAAGTTGTTAAGCACCATTTCCTCGATCAGATCATAGGCTTCATCCTCAGTCTTGCTCATTAGATTTCCTCCTATTGCCACATCAATAGTAGACCTTATAAATTAGGTCACACTATTATAGAAGGCTTGGATTATCATCAAATGCTGAAGACCATGATGGGGGCACAAAAGTAGCAGATCCTTAAAATGCTCCTAGGCTTCATAGAGCGTCTTGTCATCTCTTTGCAGAAAGTTGGTGATCTGATTCCTTAAGCTCGCTGTTTTGCTTGGAGGGAAGAATTTGGCGAGGAAAGCTCTTGTCAGCTCATCCCAGGTGGTTATGCATCCAGACGACAAAGAGTCCAACCAAGCCCTCGCTTTATCCCTCAATAAGAAAGGAAATAAGCGCAGCCAAATCGCATCACTAGAGACTCCATTTAATTTTAGCGTATCACATACCTCTAAAAAGACCGAGAGGTGCAGATTTGGGCCTTCCAAGGGAGTTCCGCTGAACTGAGATTGTTACACCATGGAAATGAGTGCCAGTTTGAGCTCAAAGTTGTTGGCATCTATAGCAGGGCGAGCGATGCTTGAGGCGATCCCCTGGACTCCTGGGGTAACAAATCACGAAGAGTTTTTCGTTGGTCACCTCCTGCCATGTTTGAATTCCTTCTTGCCTCGTGTCTTTGCCCTTCAATCCTTTGCTTTTTCTTCCATAGGTGAAAAGTCCTATCAATCTTAGGATCAGGTTCATACAAGATTCGACTTCACATAAATAGGAAAAATTCCTACAAGCACTAACACCAACACTACCAGCGGAATTTAAACAAGCAAAGAAAGAAAAAACAAAAATAACAATAAAAAATAATAAAATACTTAGTCACTTCGGTAAGACTAACTCAATAGTCAACAATTTAGTCCTCGGCAATGGCGCCAAAAACTTGATCAACTAACACTACAAGTGCACGGGGTAGTCGTAGTATAGATAAAAGATATTATTCCTCAGGAACTAATGTAACTTACTGAGTCTTGCCTATCAGGATGTGCTAAGTAAAATTCTGGTCCAAGTGGATTCGATTTAATAATAGCAAATAAACTTTTCTAAATCAATAAGGGAAAAAAATGTCTAGGAATTCTTATAGTTGTGAAAGGAAATTGGATCAAAAACAATGAACATATGCTTTCTTCTAATTGGTTAAATTCGAGGAACTATAACCTTTTTCAGAAACTTAGTCTATTCTTTCGAAATCAACTAAATTGGCCTAAACTAAGTAAAAGTTGTTCTTTTAAACTAATTTGCCTTAATTCAAGTTCAATGCCTTCGATTACTTACTAGCCCTCCTAACATACAAATCTCTCTTTCGAGACAACGTTACGTTAAGTCTTATCAAGCAGTCCAACAACCAAATGTCACCTTTCAGTTTCTCACTTGATTGTTTCAAGAGCGCAAGCAAATTTCGGCCAAAAATCAACTCACAACAATCCAAACACTTGATCAAATGAAATCAAACCAATCATGAAAATAAGCACAGTTGTATAGATTAAAATATGATCCAACAACACATCCACAAAGTACTAAATCCCTAGGCAAAAGAAAACTACTCAGACATGATACAAGATTAACAAAATATCTAACGATTGGCGAAATCTAATCGAGAAGGGGATTAACTTAGATGGCCTTCAACCAGGGGCTTCAAAACCGCCTCAAGAACAAACTTTCACACTCAAGACTCACACCAATACAGTCACCAAACTAAAACTACAAAATTTGAGAAAGAAATCAAAGCCCTAATCTATGCTATTGTATGCTTTTGCTTTGCTTGGGAATCATTGAGAATGCTGTAAAACGTCGCCTTTTATAGAGAGGATCGATCGATCTCAGCCGCACAACCGAGGGAAAACGAAGAGACAACAGTTACAGGCTCACCACGGACCGTGGCCTGTGCTGAAACTGGATTTTTGCTCATGCTTTGCTCTCATAACATGAATGACCGTGGGGGAGGTCAAAATGCAGCCATTCATGGTCAAATGCTGGGAAGAAAGGCTAAAAATCGTGCAAAACACATCAAACAATTATACCCAAGCATAAATCGAGAATAGGAGAGTAAATAACAACTTAAAGCACAATATTCTCCCAAAAACGACACAAAATACACATAAAATGATATACATATTGAGCACTTATCAATTAAGGAGTTTAATTCAGTAATAATTATGGGATCGATCTTAGCAATCAAGTGGAGTACATTTCTTCCTCTCTTCTCTTGCGATCTTAATTAAAGTTTGCACCTTTAGTGATGTTTTCTATATTTTTATTCTTGTCTGTGATTATCAATATGATTAAACGCTAAATTCTTAGTTTTGGATTGGGAGTAGCCCCTATTACATGAAATTGAATCATACTCTAGTTTTTGCAAATCATGCCCATGTTTGTGACTTGAAATCTCGTATAGCATGCCAGGTATTTGTTGAATTCCTTGAGAGAGATTTATTCATTGCTCTTAATTAGGGTTTAGGAGTTCATCAAAAGTTGAGTCCTTTATCTAATGTGAGTTTGGGAGCGATTGATCTTCCTAACGTGAAAATAGTTGGGGTTTCAATTGGAAATATTTGATTACTCAATCCCATGACTTTGATAATTTTAGTTTCATAAAAATAGACAACTAGGATTAATTTAGTCAGTCTATTGACCTTCGAGAGAAGACATAGATGCACTTTAAATCATAATCTCTTCCACTTCGATTATTTTCATGGGCACATTTGCTTGATTTAGTTTATGATTCATATAGTGCAATAGTATGGTGGATCCCAATCTAGGACCTTTGTCAGTATTGAATTAGACAAATTCATTAGTTTCCAGTAGAATAGTACTGCTACCTAGTATCACTCAACTTAAGTGGACTTTTGCCTAAATTCAATGCCATAAGTCGAATTTGGTGACTGAAAACAAGTTCCTTGTGGACATAACCCATAATTGCCGGTTGCTAGCTACAGCTATGTCGTACACTTGCGGTATAAATTTAGGACAACAAGTTTTTAGTGCCATTGCCGGGGATCGAACCGAGGTCGGCCGCTTGGGAACTTGTTTGTTTCAACATCAGAAGCGAGCAAAACACTCTAGATTAGGCTTTTTCTTTTTCTTTTTCTTTTTCTCTTTTTCTCATTTGAGCCTTACTTGGACTCGCCTACGCTTGGTGTAGTTTGTGGCTTTGTATGCATAGACACAGTCAAGGGAATCGACAACTCGTTCCTTTTGACCCGAAGGTAGAAGCCACTGCACGGAAACAAAGCAAGAAGAAAACAGCAAAGGCAAATCATTATGGATGAAAGAGATCCTAGAGTGCTATGGGACTACGTCCTACTGCAGGCAACCGGCATTACCTCCTCCATTGTGAGCCCTAACTTCGAGTTACAGCCCACTGTCATTTCTTTTGTGGAAAAGGATCAGTTTGGAGGACATTCAACGGAGAACCCCCATATCCACCTCTGCAACTTTCTAGCAAAGTGTGACAGGATCAAGCTCAATGGGATCTCCGCTGACGCAATCAAGTTGAGGCTTTTCCCATTCTCTTTGAAAGACAGAGCCAGTGACTGGCTCCTAAATGAAGAGCCCAACTCATTCACCACCTGGGAGACCCTATTAAAAGCCTTCCTCAACAAGTACTTCCCGCCGGGCAAGCCCAGTAAGTTAACAGCAAAAATTACCTCTTTCGCTCAACGAGGCGATGAGTCTCTATATGCAGCATGGGAGAGGTTCAAGGATCTTCAACGCCAATGCCCCCACCATGGAGCACCCAACTGGCTTATAATCCACACCTTCTACAATAGATTGGACCAGTCATTAAAGATGTTCATTAACACTGCAACTAGCGGCGCACTCATGAGGAAGTCAATTGATGTTGCACGAGCCTTATTAGAGGAGATGACCTCCAATAACTATTACTGGTCCAGTGAGAGAGCGGCTCTAATGAGGACCAGTGTGGTTTATGGCGTTGATGCTGTGGACTTGCTTGCCAGCAAGGTTGATGCCCTTGCGCAACACTTTGATAGGCTTAGGGCTCCTTCAGGGAATCCATCGGGGAGCTTTTCAAGTCCAATGTTTGAGGTTGGGGCTTTATGTGAGATTTATGGCATTCAAGGCCATGTTACTACCCAGTGTCAATCCACTTTGCAAGGCGTTGAGCATGCCAATGCTATGCAAAACTTCGACCCACGCCCACAAAACAACCCCTACTCAAACACTTACAACCCCGGTTGGAGGAATCACCCAAATTTCTCCCACCATAACAACAATCCGCCTTCCCAAAAGCCTCCTCAACCAAAATCCAACCTGGAGAGTCTTATGCAGTGCTTTATAACAACCTATACCAAGATAAATAAGGCAATTGGTGAGTCAGTACGTCTCTTGAGCTCAAATTTTGAAACCATGACCACTCACTAGAAGATGATGGAGAACCAGATCACCTAGATTGTGCAGTAGGTGAGCCATTTGTCTAGGCCCTAAGAGCATCAGCTAGGTTAACCTGAGACCAACCCCAAGGGCCAGATGAATGCCATCACATTCAGGAGTGGTTAGGAGTTAGAGGGTCTTTAGGTGCCTATGAGGGAGGATGGGGGAGAGATTGACAATGAGAGTGATGCCACGAAGGAGGTCCCCACTGAGACTCTAAGTGAGAGGGCCCATATTGTAAAGTCCAAGGACGTTCGAGCTGAGCATGTTTCACCTCCAGTAAAGCCTTACAAGCCTCTTATTCCACATGCCCAGAGGCTAGTAAAGGCTAGGGAGGAGCATAAGTATGGGAAGTTTCTTAAGACGCTAAAGAAGTTCCATGTCAATATTCCCTTTTTAGAGGCTATCACTGGCATACCTTCTTATGAAAAATTTCTAAAGATTTTGCTCTCTAACAAAGAGAAATTGCTGGAGGATGCTACAGTGTCTCTCACTGAGGACTGTAATGCTATTATTCAGAACAAGCTCCCTCCTAAGCTTTTGGATCCAGGAAGTTTTTCCATCCCTTGTTCGATTGGGGATGTTGCTATCAGTAGGTCATTATATGACCTTAGGATTAGTGTGAGCCTTATACCCTATTCCATCTGTTGGGTTGGGCATGTTACTATCTCTTTGTAGCTTGCTGATAGATCGGTCAAGTACCCTATGGGTATTCTAAAGGATGTTGGGCAAGTTCTTCATCCGACATAATTTTGTTGTTATGGAGACAGAGGACGACTCCCGCATCCCGATCATCCTTGGGAGAGCCTTTTTGGCTACTGTGGGAGCCATGATTGATGTGAAGAATAGCAAGCTCTCCCTTAAGTAGGGGATAAAAAAGTGGAATTCAGTTTACCACAATCCATGGCATCTCCTACTCTAAACGATACATGGTACAGAAATGATGTGCTGTAGAGAGCACTCCATCAGGAGGTCATGACTTGCCATTCTGTAGAGGACCCATTAGAAGCCACTTTGATCAGCCACCATGTGACTGGCTCTCATTCAGGAGAGAAAAAGGAGTATGCTAGGCTCCTCAATTCATTCACCACCTCTACACATAGGTAGTCCCCCAAGGAGGTTCTTAATGTGGAGGAGAATTCCCCCAAAGAGCAATAGAAAAGCACGCTAAATGTAGAGTTGAAGCTTCTACGCTCCCATGTCAGGTATGAGTTCATTGACCTTGATCACAGGTTCCCTATTATCATCAGTTCTAAGCTGGATGGCCTGTAATTGGAAAAATTATTGGATGTGCTCAGAAATCACAGGGGTGCCATTCGTAATAGTATTGATGATATTAAGGGACTCAGTCCCACACTTTACATGCATCATATCTTTCTTGACGAAGGTCATTGACCATCTCGACAACCTCAGTATCATTTAAATCCTAATATACAAGAGGTTGCGAAAAAGGAGGTTATCAAGTTACTTGACACTGGGATCATCTGCCCTATTTCAGATAGTGAATGGGTGAGTCCAGTTCAGGTAGCTCCCAAAAAGGCTGAGATGACCGTCACCAAGTATAAGCGTGACGAGCTTATTTCTACTAAGACTGTTACCAGGTGGCGCATGTACATTGATTACCGTAGGTTGATTCAAGTCACCCTGAAAGATCATTTTCCCCTTCTCTGCATTGATTGGATACTAGAAAGGTTGGCCAGGCACTCTTTCTTTTGCTACCTGGATGGGTATTTGGGTTTCATTCAGATTCCTATCCATCTCAACGATCAGGAGAAGATGACGTTCACATGCCCTTACGGCACTTTCGCTTATCGTAGGATGCCTTTTGGATTGTGTAACTCCCTACCACATTCCAGCAGTGCATGACTGCTATATATTCTCTGATTTTATTGAGAACATCACGGAGCTGTTCATGGATGACTTTCTGTCTACGGAGGTACCTTTGACTTATGTTTAGAAAATCTTACCAAGGTACTCCATAGATGTGAGAAAGTCAACCACGTGCTAAACTAGGAAAAATGCCACTTCATGGTACAGGAATTGGTAGTTTTGGGTCATGTCATATCTAATAGGGGCATCGAGGTAGACAAGGCCAAGATAGAGGTTATTGAGCGATTGCCCCCTCCTACTTTTATAAAGGGGGTGCAAAGTTTCCTTAGTCATGTGGAATTTTATCACTGCTTCATTAAGGACTTCTTTAAGATTGCTAAACCTCTAATGCAGCTCTTAGCCAAGGATGCCTCGTTAGTGTTTGCTGATGAGTGCATGAGGCTTTTTGCAGGATTAAGTAGGCACGGATTTCTAGCCCCATCATTGAACCATCTGATTGGGATCTTCCCTTTGAGATCATGTACGATGTAAGCGACCATGTGGTAGGGGTAGTTTTGGGGCAGTGTAGGGACAAGCAACCCGTTGTGATCTACTATGCTAGTAGAACACTGGATGTGGCTCAGCAGAATTACAACATCGCAGAAAAGGAGCTGCTTCAGGTCCTGTATGTAACGGAGAAGTTTCGGCCTTTCTCCTTTGCTCCAAAGTCATTGTATACAAAAACCATTCAGCCCTCAAGCACCTCCTTGAGAAGAAAGATGTCAATCCTCGCCTCATCTGGTGAATATTGCTCCGATAAGAATTTAATCTGGAGATCAAAGACAAGACAGGGGCCGAGAACGTCGTTGCTGGTCATCTCTCGAGGCTCATTATTGAGAGCCACATTGCCCCCATCAATGATGCTTTTCCTGACAAGGATCTCATGGCCATCTCCATAGAGCAAGCCCCGTGGTTGGCAAACATTGCTAACTATCTGGCATTGGGTGTTCGACGTCATGACTTGTCATCCAATCATTAGAAGAAGTTCTTTCATGATGTAGGGCTATATTTTTGGGAAAAGCCATTTCTCTGCAAGTTATGCAAGGATGGTGATGCGTAAGCTTAGAAGGAACTCCACCAATGAACCTGATTTGCAATTTGATCTTGACTTGTCTTTGAACCAGTAATGAATAAGAAGCAAAATAAACGGATATGAATGGGATAAAGGCCACGCCACCACCCAAGCTAGTTAGGAATCCACCCTCTAAATCTTAAAGGAAATAGCACCAGAATTGGATTAAAGGAAACCACTCTAAATTAGCAATCTATTTTGATTGATGAGAGAGATTTCAGAGAGCTTTGAGTTGAACTCAAAAATGGAGGTTTGTATTCATGTATTCTACCTTGAACAATCAAGCTAGCTAGTACATATACATGCTTTAAGCTAGAAAGTAAGGAAACTAGCTGCTAGCCTAAGCTAATCCGGGTTAAGCTAATCCGTTTGCAAAACAGTTTTAGCCTAAGTTGATTATAAGCTTGAGTGTAACTAATATAACTTTCCTTCGCATAATCAAGGCCTAAAGCATGGTGAATTAACCATAAACATCCCACTTGCACATGCTGGAGAGAGAAAAGGTAGGTTGTAGGATATACCTTTCGGCTGGCCTATCATGAAGCAAGTAGCTGGTCACATCCTTCCCCCATTGGCTAAGTAGGCTGCCA
Organism: Carnegiea gigantea; assembly: GCA_029747015.1. Taxonomy (NCBI): domain Eukaryota; kingdom Viridiplantae; phylum Streptophyta; class Magnoliopsida; order Caryophyllales; family Cactaceae; genus Carnegiea; species Carnegiea gigantea. Next base: position 139,727 of record JAKOGI010001381.1, read on the forward strand.
AAGCTGCAGCTCATACCATGATGACGTTCACTGGAGTTTGAAGCAGCAAGGAAAGCAAGCTATCAGGTGAGAAAACCCTCTTGATTAAGTATATGCTTAAGCAAAGTCAAAATAGTTAGTTTTAGTTTAATGGGCCAGATTGAACACTGAAATTGATCAAGGTGAAATCCAAACTTCCACTTGATTTAGAATTGATTTTAAGGTATTCCTAGATCCTTGGGATGTTAACGATGTTCCCAAATAGAAAAATCAGGCCCAAATCAGGTTTAGGTAGGGTAAATAGCCAGGAACTTGAACCGGGTCCAGAATGGTCCTAAACTGCAATGGTTGTCAAAATGCAGTTGGAACCTCATGAAGAACTAGTCATGATTTGGATTTATCTTGATGACTTGATACCTTAGGATGTTTGCTAACATCTTGAGTAGAAAGATTGGCTCTAAATCAGCGTTTGGTATGACAACCAAGCTTATTTCCAAAACGGGTTAGATTAGAGCCCAGCCGGTAACGGTTACCAAAATGAGGCTGAATCACCATGAAGAATTGGTCATGATTTTGATTTCTCTTCATGACTTAAATCCTTAGGATGTTAGCTATCATCCCAAGCAAAAATACTGGCCCTAATTCAGGTTTAGGGTGGTGATTCCACCTGATCTTGTAAGACGGGTAAACTGGACCGTCCGAGTATAGCTTCACTGTTTTTGACCAATGTAGCAAAATGCCTATGATATAGGCCAAAATTGAGTTCCTTCCATGAAAATAGACTTCTTAGAGAGTCCAACAAAGTATGAATTGCCTATAGGAGGTCTTAGAAACTCCCAGAATCATGCCATCCAAAACGGTACTTAATTCTGGTCTGGAACAAGAGAACAAGGCTTGAATCTGGCTAGGTGTAATCTGGTTGCCTTGATCTCCATGACCTTGGTTGGTACCTTGGTCTTGATTTGGATGTTGGAAGCCCACTTGGGATTCATGCTTTGCATCAGATGGCATCTACTGATGTTGCCTCCCTGAGGAGAAGATTCAAAGCCTGATTTCCCATTTTCACGGCTCTTCATGTGGGGGGTATGCTAGCACCTCCAAGACCGCTGCAAAGGTGCTCCAGGCGGGTTTCTTTTGGCCCTCCCTATTCAAAGATGTCCACACTAATGCCCGCTCTTATAATCATTGCTAGTGGATGGGCAATTTATCTAGGAAGAATGAGATGCCCCTTAACTTCATCCTTGAAGTTGAGATCTTTGATGTTTGGGGCATTGACTTCATAGGGCCTTTCCTGTCCTCAAGAGGTAATAAGTGCATATTGGTTGCTGTAGATTATGTCTCCAAGTGGGTGGAGGCCGTAGCTAACCCTACTAATGATTTAAGAGTAATGGCCAAGATATTTAAAAGGATTATTTTCCCTCAATTTGGGGTCCCGAGGGTACTTATCAGTGATAACAGGACACACTTCATAGAAAAGAAACTTGAAACCTTATTGAAGAAATATGGAGTACACTGTAAGTATAGCCTTGGTTACCATCCTCAAACCAGTGGCCAGGTCGAGATCTCCAACCGCGAGATTAAATCCATTCTTGAGAAGATGGTTGCGAGATTCCACAAAGATTGGGCGGATAAACGTGATGAAGCTATTTGGGCCTACTGAACGCATTCAAGACTCTAATCGGGACCACTCCTTTCTGATTGATTTATCGTAGCTTATGCCACCTCCTCGTGGAACTGGAACATAAGGCATTTTAGGACATCAAACACTTCAACTTTGATGTGAAGTCTGTGGGAGAAAGTGCTTGTTACAGTTTAATGAATTGGAGGAAATCCGCCTGGATGCTTATGAAAGTTCTAGAATTTACAAGGAGAGGATGAAAAGGTGGCATAACAAGTTCATTAACCATTGTGAGTTTCGGGAAGATGAATTAGTGACTTTATTCAATGCCTAATTGAAGCTCTTCCCAGGAAAAGCTCCACTCTAGATGGTCAACCCTTTCACAGTGTTGAAAGTCTATCCGTACGGGACCCTAGAGATCGGCACAGATGCCACTAGCTTGTTCAAGGTGAATGGTTCTTGATTAAAACCCTACATTGCCGGTGAGTCACTTGAGGGGAAGGTCACTTGTGCCCTCTTAGATGTTTCCCCTCATAGAGGCCCTCCTTGTTCAAGTTAAGGACCCTAAACAAGCACTTCTTGGGAGGCAACCCAAGCTTTACCATTTTCAAGGGAAAAAAAAAGGAAAAGAAAAAGAGAAAAGCTGAAAAAAGAGAAAAAGGATGAAAAAAACAAGAAAAAAGGAAGCACACCACCAAAGGACCGGACCTAAGAGGCAGTAGTTGGCATGGGCACCCCGTGCTGGATGGCAAAAAGGGAAGGGTGGAAAGTGAAGAAACTGTTAGACAGCAACTTAGCACACATACCCCATGCCTAGCGGCACGATCGTGCCACAACAGAGGCCACAGGCATAGTTCCAGAGAAATGGCACGGTGTCCCCATGCCACTAGGCACGATCGTGCCATGTTATTTTCGAGTGCATAACCCGATCTCCCCTTCTTCTTCCCCAATTCTTCCTTCAATTCTTCTTTACACCTTCTCTCTCTGTGCGACTCACCCCCTCACTCCCTCACTCACTCTCCCCTCCCATTCTTCCCCCAAATCTTCATTTTTTTTCCTTCAAATTCACCAATTCTACTCATTATCTTTCACTTCCCACTCAAAATTTCCCCACTTTCACCCAATTTCATCTCCTTCACCCATCACATTCTCTCTCTAAAACTGTAACCTCCATTGTTGAGGTTGAAGGTTGTAGAGAATGAAAGTTTGACTCTTTCTCTCCTCTCCTTCTTCTTTAACCATCACAAGCGACCGTTCTTCCTCAAATTGGCACAATCGGAAAGAAATGAGTTGAGAAAGGCTCTGAAGCTCCCCCTATGCCTAAGAAATTTTCAAGGGTTATCTCCTCTTTCCGTGGGCACTCCACCGCCAAAGGTACTAAAGATGTCTACCCTTTGATTCTCCCTGCTAGTACTAGGGTCAACGTTTTGTTACTGATGAACAAAAAGCCTATTATGAGAACTTGACCAGTAGGAAGACTAGTGAGCAAAAATTCTTTCATGTGGACTCCCTGAGGTCTTTGGGTTTGCTTGATGATATGATAAGTCACATTCGAAACTTAGGGTGGACAGAGTATGTTGAGATGTAATGCACCTCTTATAATCGTCTCATGTTAGAATTTTTGAGTTCCCTAAATGTGGATTAGGATGGCAAGTATGCGGGTTAAGAGGTTAAAATATCCTTCTACATGTTCAACATCGATGACCGAATGAATTTACAGATGTTTAATGCATTGTTCAAACTTCCTATAGTTGAGGGTGTGTATTGAGATGTTCCCCCCTTATGGAGACTGGCCCCCATTTGGTTGACCCTTTCTTGCTCCAAACGGAAGACTTATACGGATAGGTTCGGGCGCCCTAGAGCCTTTGACCCCTAACAAACCAAAACCACTGACTTCTGTAACATTAATCTCCGCCACCTTCAATGTCTGACTGCAATCATCATTTTTGGTCGTAACGACAACCAAAATGGGTGTCGGAAAGCGGAATTATTTATTATTTGGTGTGTATTGTTGGACACTCCTATAGATACCGGAGCCTTCATCATCCGTCACTTGACGGAAGTGGCGAAGATTACCCATAAGAATGTCCTGAGCATTGGGGGTACAATTACTGCCATCGCGATAGCCTTAGGCTATAGTGACAAGCTCTCCCATCTCGAGCCTCATTTCCTAGGAGGTCACCTCAACATTAGCACCCTCCACCACATAACCATAATAGATAGCCGGGGTGGCACATTCATTATCCCTATCATAAACAAATCCTCTTCATGCTTCCTAATATTGAGCGCACCACTGTGTCAAACAAGAGAAACTGAAATTGTGATCGAGTGATTATTAGGGAGACGGTACTCCCTAGGGACGATCAGGCAGTCGCTAATGAGGAAGGGGAGTATGATGATCATGATGATGAAGATGATGTTGATAAGGGTCAAGAAGGGCCCAAGACCGGGGGCACTCACGTTGAGGATGAGCCCATTCCACCACTATCACCCCCCATTTCACCCACCACCTACCCTTAAGATCAGCGAGTCTTCTTCTTCGGCACATATGCCGTTTGAGTCTGCGTACCTTCAATCCTTCTCCGCCCTCCGATTGGAGGTTTTTAGTATTTGAGAAAGGTGCATTGGTATGGGCGCTGACATCCATCGTCCCTCTGGATGAATAGTGTTCATCGAGGAAGGGGTCACATACTTCCGAGGTTTTGTCAACCTCCAGCAGGAGCGAGAGCTGAAGCTTATTTGGTGAGAGGAGGAATGAGCAATGAGGGAAGCCAAAGAGTATGAACAGTGGTGTCGAATGAACGAGTTGATCTAGCGCCAATCCGGGTCCATTTAGCAATTAAAAGAGTGCTTCCACACCTTGCCGGGCGATCACGGGGGCTCGTCGTCATTTTTCTCATTCGATTAGGGCCATTTAGCATCCTTTTCACCATTTCCTCCGCACTTTTGGCCACCTCCTGGGCCCGATGGGACCAACTGTAAGTTCTACCCCCTCCCCCTTACTTGTGAAAAGAAACACCATCACACGCGATGCTCATTGTGAAATACAGTACCTATGTTGGAACGAACATTAGCTACAACCTTTCACCGTAATCAGGGATTCAAAACTCAGCCGTTCAATCTCAGAACGGCCGAGGTGACTATGATCCTACTTTGAGCGAAATTTCACTGCGCAACCCGTTTCACAAAGGGACGGGTGTTCCACCTGTAACAGAACGGGAAACAGGTGATTAGACTGGGATGAAGTGGACAAACTTTGGATAAGATATAAGATTCCTTCCTGCTTTAAGGTAGAATAGGGTGAGAGAATGTGATTTAAAAAATATATACATATCTAAAAAGGAACTACAATCTACAAATAAGTAAAAGTGAACTCCAAATTCCGAATGCTGAGTTTGTGAGTCTTTGAGTGAGGGTTATTCGAACTCTAAAGAGTCCAATTTAGGAGAGAAACCCAGATTTGGGAACTACAACGCCACTACAACACTACAAATCTACACAAGCAATAAATTATTTACACATTCCCACATACCTTCGTTGAAGCCTTAAAGGAGGCTATAATTAATTGTTTTATCTCCTATAATTGAGCACGAGGCACCATTAGAGGAAACCCAGAAGACGTGTGTGGCTTGTACCAGTGTGACGGTGCTTGCCATTGGAGCCACCATTGGAGCAAAGGCAAAGAAGCAAGGAGAAGGGCTTACGGACAGAGAGGGAGAAACAGAGGAGGTGTGGAACAGAGGAAGAAAAGAGAAGCTCTCTCCTTGAGTAGTTGAGCGTGACCCGTGAGGAGGAAAGGAAAAGGCAAGGTGTGCGTGGGTGGTGTGAATGTGTGACTGCATGACTTGAGGCTTCCACTGGAAAGTTTGTAAGTTGTTTAAATCCCCTTCCCCCTTTTAGACTATTATTACTAGTTTGGACTTTAGACTTTAAAGACCTGTGTGGAATTGAGTTCTTATTGCATTAATTCTTAATTTCTATTCAGAAGAAATTAGTTATATGTTTTAATTAGTTAACTTATATCTTTTTGATCAATTACATTTTATAATTTTTAGAAAGACTATAAAATGCATTAGTTAATATTTAATCATGTGAAAAAAGTTATAGGTTTTCAAATGAGACCGATTCATAACAATTTTATTACAAAACACTGTGTGTACAACCTATTTTCTGACTTTATGTATTTAGTAAGATTTTCCATCTTGCAATATCTTATTATGATATCATACGAATTGAATTTGTATTGAAGATAATTCCTTTTAGTTTTTGGGCTGCAACGACAAACTGAAACAACAGTAATATTTTTGTAAATGCAAATGACTATGCTATACTTTTGAAATATAATTACGTGTTTATATTTTAATTAGTTACAACTCATATTCTTGAGGACATACAAAAATAAATAATGAATAGACGAGTCTTAAATAAGATATTTTCCTATTTGGCACAAATTATAAGGCTTATAAAAATTAAGATAAATTAGAAGGAAAAATAAGGAGAACTAATGGGAGGAAATACAATGTTAAATAAATAATGTGTTGGAGAAATGGTTAAAAAGTAGGAATCGAACACCTCACCCTCTCTGGTACACTTTGAGATTCTAACCATCAAGACAGGACAAAGACAAATAGACATTGTTCATCCTCTAAGTATTATTAATCTACATCTCCATGCGAGATTCGAGTTTTCATTTTTTCGTTATATTATCCAACCTTTTCTTTTATTCATTTTTTTGTCACATAGTGGGTGTCATTCAGATAACAATAATTAAATTTAAGTTTACCATGACATTTCCAATTTAAGATGAGATAATCCTAAATAATTAATTTTTAAAAAAATTTTGAAGATTAATAGCTCATATTTTCATTAAACGATTTGTTATTGCAAATTACAATAGTACAAAAGCATAAAAATATAAATATAGTATTAACTATAAACGTTATTCCTTATATCAGTTGTTATTCAAAATTTCAAATAACAATAATTAAAGATTAGTTTATTATGATATTTCCAAACCAAAGATGATGAACCTTAAATAACTAGTTTTATTTAAAATTATGAAGATTGATAGCTTTTATTTCATTGATCAATTTGTTAGTACAATAGTACAAAAGCATAAAAATATAGTATTAGCTTCAAAGGCTATTTGTTACATCAGTCATATGTACTATTCTCAATTTTTTTTAATTTTTGTACCGGTTTAAAGGGGAAAAATTGTCAGGACACAATAGCCATTTTACCAAAGACATTGGGTGGCACTTTGGCATAGCAATTGTCCAATTGATGGAAGTGGAAAATAGGTTCAATGTAAATTTTGTACCAAAGTGATAAGAAGTGGTATAACACGTCTATTTGGCTCATAAGACGGGTGACATTGATCCTTGCCCAAACATCTCTCCCAATGTCAAAATAGACATGATGAAATTATTACAAGAATACAAAGAGAAAAAGAGACAAAAAAAACTAAGGATCGCTAGACATTTGGAAGATGAAATACCAAGATCATTCAACCGTAATGATTATGCTGATGATGATGAGGAGGAGGATGATCAGCTAGCACATGCTAGATATCAAAGTTTGGAGCAACACAGGTTTGATGAACAATAGATCTATAGAACAAGCAATAGTACCTATGAACAAATGTCAACCCCTGCTCCTAGACTTACTACTAGACTGAGTTGTTGAGCTAGAGCTTGAAAAAGATCAAATTAGGACCAAACAATCTAAACTCAACTCAAGTTGGTTGAAAGGGGCAAAGAACAAGATGATTAAGCCATTTGGAAGTTGGGTCATAGACATCAACGTGCCGAAAAATTGTGATGGATTCTGTATGCGCTAATCCGCTCCTTGGAACCATTCGTGAGGTTGGCCCTGGTGTATGAGCTCCTTCTTATGAACTCTCAGATGTTTATCTACCAGAAGCTACAAAGGAAACTAAACAATAGATATCTTAATTTTCCCCAAAATGAAAAGAAAGCGGTGTCACCATATTGTGAGGGCGGTTGGTCCAGTATGACTAGATTAAACCTCATTAATTTTCTTATTCACTCAAATGGCTTCACTGTCTTCCATTAATTAGTTAATGCATTAAATTTATAGTGTAAGGATGCTGATTAACTCTACAAACTCATGAAAAAAGAAGTAGAAGAGGTTGGTCCAGAAAAAGTAGCCCAGATAGTGACTGAAAATGACTGATAATGCCTCTTCAATGAAAGCCACTGAAGAACATTGATGGAAGAGTTCCAAAACATGCATTGGATACCATGTGCGGCACATTGTCTAGATCTCATTTTAGAGGACTTTGTTAAGCACAGTTGCATTAGGAGTGTTATAAAGACAACAAGAATGATCTCTAACCACATTTGTAAAAATGATTGAGCTATGAACTGTACGAAGAAGTCTACAAATAATCAAAACATCATAAGATCTGGTATCACTAGGTTTGTTAGAAATTTCGTCTCTCTTAAAAGTTTGGTGCGACATAAAACTACCTTGAGAGACTTGTGGGAGTCACCTGAATGGTTGAACTCTAGATTAGGGAATTCAAAAGATGCAATAGCAAAAGAAGTGTTTAACTCGTTCTATCATCAAGTAAAACGCGTTGTTATTTTGGAAAAAGGCTGATGAAATTCTCAAACTATTTGAACCTCTTGTCAAGGTATTGAAATTAGTTGATAGGGATGACAAGCCTACCATGGGCTTCATATGAGGGAATGAAACGAGCTGCGCTACCTGTTGACGAAACGGTCAAGCATAGCAAGAAAAATGAGGCAATCATTCACAAAAGATGGAACTTCCTACATACTGATTTGCATGCTGCATTCCTGCAAGGTATTGAATTAATTTCCTAATTTGTATTACAGTATTTGTATTTTTATACAACTTAATTTATAGATTACATATCGTGCTTCCTTAATGGATAACCCTTTTTTTTACAAGGATATTTCTTTAATCCCTAATACATGTATAGATAAAGTCAAGATTGGGAAGACAGGGAGCACGAGATGTGGATAAACAAATAAAAGCAATGCAACAGCTTGTGTGATAGAGCATATATCGCATTATTAATTTGATACTTTATCTAGTACATAATATTTCATGAATTTTAACATTAGCATAAATATGCAAGTATTTCTTTACAAAGATAGAAAAGACTCTTTTGGATCATCTATAGTTCAAAGGGCAGTGTCATCATTAATGGCAAGTTATCACAATTTATTCATGCACACACACATATATAATTATATATAAAATAAATTTTAAAGTTCGAAGTTTCATCATCTAAGATTCTAAGGAAATGTATTTGATGCAGATGAAGGGTTGATACTTCATGGTGGATGTGTTCCAACGCTGTAATTAGAGTCTTAAGTCACCTCTAATTATGAAAGAAATTGGAGCATGTTAAGTCAAGTGTACACAAAGGCGAGGAATAGATTGACTTATAAGAAACTCAATCTCATTGCTTTCCTTTGTTATAATCAAAAATTGAAATTGAGCTGTGTAAGATGAATGATTGAGGAAGAACTTACTGAGTCTTTCAATGCTATCAGCTTGGATTACATATTTGATGATAATGATCCATTAAACCTTTGCCTTTAAAAAAGGAGCACCCAGTTTTTGAAGTAGATGACTTGATTGGTTGAATCTTGATGAAACTGAGGTCAATGCCACCTTGCTATTGATATTCAGTATGAGAATGATCTGCACCCTAATGCGACCCCACCATTTCGCTACCATGTTGACCAATAGCCACAAGATATACACGACAGTGAGTGTGGACACTTGTTGCCTTCGAGTAGTCATGATAGAAGCGGAGGTGGAGGAGGAGGAAAAGGAGGTACGAATGAGATGGGTGCTTCCTGTTGCTCTAGACCATCAACTGATTACTTTAGTGATCATGGTCGTGATGCCACTCTTGAAGATGGTAGAAGAAGTTGATGTTCCTCAGATGAACAACCAAGAGATCCGACACAAACTTATTATCGCCTAAGAAAAGGTAAGGAACACATTCAATCACATGGTTATCCCACTGATGCTAGGTATAGGTACACAGGTTTCCAAGAAATGCCATCAAGTTTTACAGGGCCGATATATTTGCTTCTTTAGGTGGCTATGACACATATGACGGTGCCTTAAATAATTAAGGACTTAGTTCAACATATACTAATTATCCTCTACCGTCTTATCCTTCAAATGAGCCGCAATTTGTTAAGCCTGACTCAAGTATATGACATCCAGATAGTCCTCCAATCATCAACCAGGGGACTATTAATTATGGGGATGATCATTATTATCATCCCACCTTTTATAGCGGTGATTCAACTTCAACTGATCAATCTTGGATGGATTCAACAGCATCATCAATTTTTTACCCACAACAAGAGTCATATGGTGTTAATCAGAATAATAATGACACCTATCAGGAACCTCCCCGTCATTCATTTTGGTGGTGATCAATTTTTATCTATCATGAATTTTAGATATGGATTTGCACACAATGTACAATAAGATAGCTAGTGTGTTTTATCTTATATGGACTTCATAGTTTGGAATTGTTTAACTATTTTTATCTTCTACCATTTATAGTTTTGTACTATCGTGTGATGTTATAATTTCCATCAAAGTTATCTTAAATTATTTTGTTTAACTATTGTGAAAATTAACCCATTACGTTGACATAAAATTTTTTTAAAAAAATATTTTAAACCAAACTTTTGTCTTCCACCAAGCATATTTCTTATTGGGAAACAAAATTACAAAATGCATTCGAAAAGTTTAAAATCCAAGACTATTGATTCCCCCCCCCCCAAAAAAACAAGATTAGCACTTAACCGGCATGTACTAATTCCTAAACTCCACAAGTTCGAACATTTTGTTTCAAAATAATAAAAAAAAATAATCGCTAATTCCTAGAAAGCAAAAAATTAATCAAATACTCAGCTACATGATAATGAAACTTCAAACTTTAAAATTAATCACCAGGCACTAGTGGGTAATTGCTATGAATTGTCTTTGTCTATGTATATTAACAAAAATTATGTTAATAATAGAATTACTTACATAATTGTACTGCTAAGCTATAAAAGTATAAATTCAAATGAAAACATAACATGCCACGACGATCTGGATCCGTTTCTGCATTTTAAATCACTAACCTTAACAGCTAGAGTTGATTTGGTTCAGGATTATTGCACAGTTTGCTTTCATAATTCCCAGCCACTATACTTTGTTTGACTAAATGCATCAAAAGCATCTGACTGTCAGACGTCCCCATTATTCCAAATACCTTCCATAAGGCTCCACCAAGTAGGGTTTGGGGGCTCCAATTTACTTGATTGGAAGGCAACTTTACTATTCATGTTTATCCCCTCATGCATACAATTGATTGGAAATGCACTGACTAGCCAACTACTTCACATTCAGAGAAAATAAGAAGCATGAACAGTACCATCACATCTAATTCAATCAATATGATTAGTTTAAAATCAAAGCAATTGCCTTCTCCAGCAATGGACACAAGTACTTGTTCATGGAACCATGGATTCAAAATGTGGAAGCTCCGCAACAACACAACTGCATTGAAAAGGTTTTATTATTAGGTGAACTGCATTTTCACCCAGCGACATCTGCAATGCTACACTATTGTCATAGTAGAGCGATTGTGCAACTGCAATTGCAACCATCACCATATTTTGAATCCTTAAATGGAACAGTGATCCCAATATCTGATTACAAGCCTTTGTGAGGAAACTTACTATCGAACACCTAAAGGGGTCATTTCAATTAATAGATACTAAAAGCAACACAGACAGGTTAGTTATTGTTTACTGACAACTTATGATGTGAATGTTGCCTGACTAGGATCTGGGTAGATGCAGAGCCGCACTGATGTAAGCAAAGAGGTCGATTCCAGGTCAGTCTCTCATTATTAATAATTGTTGCTTGTCTACTTAGCCAACATGATTTCATACAAGTGAATAATGGACATAATCCACAGCATTAGGTCTATACATTTATTTCACACAACAGAAAAGAACGAGTATGGAACCAGCCTTTTTATAATTTGTAATTCAAGGGTAAGGCCAACTAAAGACCTAGAGTTGACAAGTCAACCCGATATAATAACACGACCTGAACCTCATCTAACCTGATTTTGATCCGAAGTTGGCACATATTAACACAATGTAAGTGCTCCATGTGAAAGCATATACTCCCTCCGTCCCATTTTTTTTCTTCCTAAACACCAATTTTTTTGTCCCAACTTGACGATCCTAAAAGCTCATTAACAACATTTTTTTCGATCAATTGTATTTCACTATCTCTACTAAAATTAACATGTATGACGAATACTTTGGTTTATTAAAATTTGTCTCTTTTCCATTTGAAAAGAAAATAATGGGATGGGGGGAGTATTTTGCATTAATGGTCTTTTAGGGAAATCTAAGCTATTTTCAAGAAGGACACAAAATTGACTCGATTATTGATTGGGAAGCGCAAGTCAATCTAACCAATTTCGAACTCTAAATTCAAAACCCTCCGCCACTATGAGGGCAAGTGTTTGGATTTGCATTTGGACAAGAGAAAAAAAATTTGTCAAGGATGTCGAATTACCCATAGAAGTGCCAAGGATACACAAATTGGAACTATGAATTTCTAGTAAAGTGGAAATCTATGCACATTTATTATGGTAAATACTCAATGGAGATTTATATGCTGTTGACCCAATTAATGTGTAACGTTTTGATGATAACAATCCAAATGCACTAGTCAATATGCTGTGCTTAAATTATGTGTTGAGATAGGATTCGAAAAATAGTTGGAGCAGTTTGAATGAGAGTGGAGCATCAAAGTTAATACATGTGCAAGGAGTCCAACTGATAACAAGAGTCTTAGACTTAGTATTAGTTTTATTTTTTCGGTTCTTATTAATATGCCAATTAAAAGGTCTTGACTTAACGTTTGTTTTGAAATATTTTTAAGTACTTCAGAACACTGCCTCAGAACAGTTATGAGGAATCAAGTCTGCGGTGTTCTGACGTCAAAGATAAAAAACGAATTTCAAAATTTTAGAATTTTTTTTTTTTTACTGACGATTTTCTTGAAATAATTACGATTAATTTCTCTGTGTCAGTTGAGTCTAAAATGATTTTTTTCTTTGAAGATAATGCTAAGAGATTTTTTTAGTAGTAGAGTATAAAAAGGTTTCTCTCCTTAAAAGATACTATTGAAAGATTTTTGAAAGATTTTATCCTATCCTTCAAGGGAAGAATATCAAGAGGAAAGATTTTAGGAGGTTGAGTGTTAGCGTGATTAAGGGAAGGAAATCTTCCTAACCCTATGGCACAAGCTCACTATTTAAGTCGCCTCTTTCTCAAGTCTTTTTTAAGGTTTTCCAAGGGTTTAAAATTGTCTTTTTGAGTCTGAATTTTTTGAGAGAAAACCTTCAAACAGAGCGCTAAATCGAATCTTCAATATTGGCATAATAGGCATTGTATTGTACCTTACATTCAATTTGTTTAGAAGCATTCAAGTAAGGAGTTTTCCTTTTTCTCTTTTCCATCAGTGAGATAAGAGAGTGTCCAAGTCCTAGAAGACATTGGACGTAATTTTTGTAATAAGGGTCTCGAGATAGACTAAGTTACGTGGTGTTTGTAACGAAGGTCTTGGGGTAGACCAAGTTACGTGAGTGACTGAATCACGTGTGTTACAGTTGTAACTTGTTCGCCCGTTTCGTGAAAGTGTGTTGAAATCCTACAGTTGATAGATCGTGGTTTTTGCACCTTAGTTGGGCTAGAGGTGGTTTTCCACGTAAAAATATTGTGTCTCCTTTATTATTTCTGCAATTAGTTTTGAACACTCAATCTAAACAGTTTTCACGAGTGTTCTGGAACAATCGGAAAAGTCGATGGACACAATTCACCCCCCTCTTGTGTCCTTGTGCGATTAATTCTAATAAGTGGTACCAGAGCAGAGTTCTCATATTTAGCTTAACATCTTGAGAGATCTTGAAAAGATGAATGTTCCATAAGGAATTTTGGAGGGTCAATCTGTGACTCGACCACCATACTTCAATGGACAACACTACAACTGGTGGAAGAATCGTATAGAGAACTGCATTCAGGCTGATGACTATAAGCTATGGATGATCATTGTGAATGGTCCATACATTCCAATGAAGATCACGGAGGATGGCAAGACCGTTGCTAAAAAGCCAGAGGAGTTCGACTCGGAGGATTTCAAAAAGATGGAGAAAAACGCTAAGGCTAAGAAGTTGCTGTACTTTGGCCTTGGACCAGATGAGTACAGTCGGAACTCAGAGTGTGAGTCCGCAAAAGAAATATGGAATGCTCTTCGCATGGCACATAAATGAACTAACCAAGTTAAGCAATCCAGGATCGAGCTGCTAATGAGAAAGTACGAGTTGTTCGAAATGAGTGACAAAGAGACGATAATGAATATGTACACTCGTTTTACTCATATCACCAACGAGCTGAAATCGTTGGGAAAATCCTTCACCACTGAAGAATTGGTAAGAAAGATCCTGCGATTTTTGCCTCAGTTGTGGCAAACGAAAATCGTAGCCATCCAGGAAGCAAAGAAGATGAACGAGATCACATTGGATGAGCTCATTGGCAATCTTCAGACATATGAGTTAAGGAGAAGTGCCCAGGTGAAGGAAGAAGCAAAGAGAGACCAAGGCCTTGCTCTAAAAGCTTTAGAGAGTGATGATTCGGATTTGGATTTTGAAGAGATAGCCATGGTGACTTGAAAGTTCAAGAAATTCTTCAAGAAGGCTGAAGGCAATATCAAGAAAGGAAGTACCAAGATGCCACGGAACAGTGATCATGATCAGTTTTCAGGATGCTTCAGATGTGGAAAATCCGATCACATTGTGAAGAATTGCCCCATACAGAAGGAAGAATAGGGGTCAGAACAATTCTGAAACCATGGCAAGAGGCCGCAACAGAGCAACTGCTCAAAGCGTTTCGCTAAGGCAATGATGGCAGCCTGGGGTGAAAGTTCAGAGGAGGAAGAGGACTCCCAAGAGGAAGAAGTTGTAGAAACCCTCATGGCTAGAAGCGAGTCTGAATCGGACCTTGAATCAATCGAAAGCTTATCCCAACCCAAGTGTGAAATTATTATTTGCCATAATGAATGAGTGTGAGACAATAACTGTTGAAAATTGCATGCTTAAAGATGTTTGTTCCAAATTGAAAAAAGGTGTTAGAATGCTTGAACAGAACAAACTAGAACATAAACATGTCAATGAAGTTCTCAAATATGAAAAACCTAAGGCAAAAGAAGAGGCCCTTGCCCTATGTAAAGATCTTGACACACTTGAGGACCTTATGAACACAAGAGATGAAGTGTTTAACGCTGATCTCTCTAGGCTGAAAAGTGAGTCCCTAAACCTGAAACTTAGACTTGAATCCCTGGTAAGTGAAAACAACCAGCTGCTTGAAAAAGCTCATAAGGCCGAATATGATCTTACTATAAACAGGCGCTGGAACAGTTCTTCAGGAGTGCTTAACTAGCTAAATACTCACCATAGCCGAAATAGAAAGGGACTAAGATGGGTGAATAGGTGTGTTACTAGACCAGTTAACAAAAAATATGTTGGACTTCAAGGAAATATAATATGTTTTCACTGTGGAAAAACTAGTCATTATCACTATACTTGTCCTTTGAGAAAAAGACCCATGGAGAGAAACTCATTGTATATTAAACAAGTATGGATTAGAAAAGATGACTTAACCCCCATGTTAAAGAAAATGGGACCCAAGTGGATCTGTGTTCCTAAGACTAACACTTAGCTGTTTTGCAGGTTAAAGTGAGAGGAGGCAATCAACTATGGTTCTTGGATAGTGGTTGCTCAAGGCACATGACGGGAGACAAATCAAACTTTCTCTCACTTATAGTCTTTGATGGAGGGAGAGTGACATTTAGAAATGGTAAATCTGGGAAAATTATCGGTGTAGGTGAGATAGGTAAATTACTCTCACTCTGTTGATAACGTGTATTTGGTAGACGGTTTACAACATAATTTGCTAAGTGTGTCTCAACTATGTGACAGAGGTAATCACGTTGGTTTCTCTTCAGATCAATACTTGATTACCAATATCAAATCTGATGATGTTGTGTTAAGGGGGAAGCGATACAATAATGTGTATAAAGCTTGTGTTCTTTCACTTCCCCAAAATCATTTGACTTGTTTGAGCGCTCTTGATAATGATATTATGTTTTGGCACAAGAGGCTAGGACATGTAAGCCTTTCTCTTTTGAATAAACTCGTTTCGAAGGACCTAGTAGTCGGACTACCTTCTATCAAGTACAATGATGACAAGATGTGCGACGCTTGTGCTAGAGGAAAGTAAGTTAGGACTTCTTTCAAGTCAAAGAACTGTGTTAGTACTTCCCGACCTCTTGAACCACTATATGTTGATTTGCGTGGTCCTATGAGGATCACAAGTAGAGGTGGGAAGAGGTATATATTTGTTATAGTGGATGATTACTCTCGTTTCACTTGGACTCTATTCTTAACATCGAAGGATGAATCATTTGAAAATTTTCTCGTTCTTCTTAAGAAAATTAAAAAGAGAGTAGGACACTCATTAGTGAGTGTTAGGTCTAATCAGGGCAAAGATTCAAACTCTAGCTTCATTGAATATTGTAATGAACATGGTGTTGATCATAATTTTTCTACCTCCAGAACACCCCAACAGAACAGGGTGGTAGAGCGTAAAAATCGAACTCTAGAAAACGTAACTAGGACTATGCTTGTTGCTAGTGGTCTTCCTAGAAACTTTTGGGCTGAGGCATTGAACACATCGTACTATATTATTCATAGATACATGATCAGACCCATACTTAACAAGACTCCTTATGAACTTTTCAAAGGACGAAAACTCAATATTATGCATTTGAGGGTGTTTAGTTGCAAATGCTATATGCACAATAATGGGAAGGAATCCTTGGGAAAGTTCGACCCTAGGAGTGATGAAGCCATATTCTTAGGGTACTCTCACACAGTAAAGCATATAAAGTGTTTAACCAAAAAACCTTGTGTGTTGAGGAGAGTGTGCATGTATTGTTTGATGAGACTAAGTCTGTGGTTGAGTATGATACACAAGATGAAGAGTTTGAACTTGTTCTTCTAAGAAAAGACCTCTCGTTCACTCAAAACTCCATAGTTGACAAAGATAAAGCTCCTGAAGGTGAACCAAGTCTTGGAACTGATAATTTGGAAGGTGGTCAGGGAGCAAACCAGTTAGGGGGAAGCATGGCTGAACCTGAACAGAACCGGCCCACTCAACCCAATTATTCCCGAACTAATAGAGGAACAGGCACCAAAACAGTTCCAGAGCTTGTTTCATCAAGTACCCAGGAGAGATTGGTAAGTGTATCTGTGGATCTATTTATTTCATGACCCTGGAAGCACCAGAGCTCGCACCCCCCTGACCAGATCGTGTTTGATATCAACACAGGGGTGCAAACCAGATCTAAACTCATAAACTTTTATGCCTTCTATGCTTTTCTGTCTAACACTGAGTGAAAGAATGTTCATAAAGCTCTTGCAGATTCTGACTGGGTTACTGTCATGCAAGAGGAGCTTCATCAATTTGAAAGGAACAAAGTCTGGCACCTTGAACGAAGGCCTATGGACAGATCGATAATTGGCACCAAGTGAGTGTTCAAGAACAAACCAGATGAGTTCGGAACAGTCCCTTGGAACAAGGCCAGGCTGGCGGTTCAAGGTTACAACCAAGAAGAGGGAATCGACTATGATGAAACATTTGCACCTGTTGCAAGGATCGAGGATATCCGCATTTTGGTGGCCTTTTCAGCTCACATGGAGTTTAGGCTGTATCAAATGAACGTCAAGAGTGCATTTCTCAATGGATACCTTGAGGAAGAGATGTATGTAAGCCAACCCCCAGGGTTTGAAAATCATGATTTTCCTAACCATGTGTTTAAACTTGACAAAGCTCTTTATAGTTTAAAACAAGCTCCTAGAGCTTGGTATGAACGCTTGTCAAAATTTCTAATTGATAATGGCTTTCACAGGGGCAAGGTAGACAATACCTTATTTCTCAAATCAAATGGGGAACATCTATTAATTGTTCAAGTATATGTTGATGACATTACAGTCGGTGCAACAAACAGTGATTTATGTGATGATTTTTCAAAATTGATGAGGAGTGAGTTTGAGATGAGCATGATGGGCAAGCTTAATTTTTTCTTTGACTTGCAAATCAAGCAAACCTCAAACGGAACTATGATACATCAACAAAAATATGTCAATGAGTTAATTAAGCAGTTTGAAATGGAATCAGCTGAGCCCATAGACACAGCCATCGCTCCTTCGGCCAGATTGGTTATGGATGATGGAGTCCATCAGTTGAGGGGAAATCCTATGGGGCATGATAGGGTCGCTTCTATACCTAACCGCTAGTAGACCTGACATTATTTTCAGTGTTGGTTTGTGTGCCCGTTTTCAGTCAAATCCTAAAGAAACACATTTGAAAGCTGTAAAACGAATTTTAAGATATTTGAAATACACCTCGAACTTAGCTTTATGGTATCCTCGAGCGTGCAATTTTGATCTCATTTGGTATGTGGATGCTGATTATGCTAGATTCTTGGTTGATAGAAAAAGCACATCAGATATAGCTCATTTTCTTGGACCCTATTTGGTCTCTTGGGCAACAGAGACACAACACTCCGTTACCATGTCCACAGCAGAAGCCGCGTATGTAGCGGCTGCTTCTTGTTGTGTTCAATTGTTGTGCATAAGGCAATAACTCAAGGACTTTTCTATTGACACGGGATGCATTCGTATATTTTGCGATAATATAAATGTAATTAACATTACCAAAAACCCATGTCAACATAAAAGGGCTAAGCATATTGACATACGTCATCATTTTTGGAGAGACAATGTTGAAAAGGGCCTAATTTCAATGAATTTTTGTACCACTGATAAGCAAATTGCTGATATCTTTACCAAAGGCATTGAGTAGAGAGTAATTTGAGAGGAATAGACTTGAATTGGGTATGATTAAAAGAACTTGAGCATGCTTGTTTAACCCAACGATTGATTAGTTAAGGATTTTTAGGCCAAATAAATTGTTACAATGGATGCATTCAATTTTTGTGCTTTTACTAGCATATGTGTGGAATGTAACATGCTGACACTCGTTGAGGTCTAATGATATTGCCCTCAGTGTCCTGAGACACCGAACTTTTAACAGTAAGAACAGGCTCTAGGAACAGACCTGACCACTGTTTGTATCATGTGCTGACCAAGTGGCGTTATTAAAGGAATGTTGGAAACCAAAATTTCCTTTTTCATTATACCTAACCTATAATTTATATCATACCTAGTGTAATGATGTACTGCATGCAAAACATTCTCTCTCTTCATGAAGGGCCGAAATAAACTCTCCCATAAACTCCCTCAATTTTCGAGCCACTCATGCTCACCATTAAAACGCTCCACTCTCTCTCTCCATAACCCATCCACCCATCCCTCTCTCTTTACCAAGAACCCGATTTCCCTCTCTTTCCTTAAATCCCTTCAAAACCTTAACTCCAAATCACCTCAAATCCTCACAATGGCAAGAACTCGTGACGGTCAAGCATCCTCCAAGCACAAGACTTCTCACCCAAGATCACTAAGAGACCAACTATCAAGAAAAAGGGACGAAATTGAGATGAGTTCTGAGAGAACATCACGGGTTGCCACAAACGATCTCGATTGGTATGAAAAACCCGCCCTCACCTTCTTTTTCAATTACTCTCTCTATTTTTGGGTTCTTAAAGAGCTTGGATTGAAGATCAGTAGACTTGAACCCTGATATGGTACCTTTAGTGCACCCAATTACGGGTTCGGAGATTGTGGTGCATGACCCGGTTGTTGCTGAGTGTAACTTAAGGGTGAATGAGGCCGAATCAGCTGGGGAGTCTAAGGATTATGATGTTGGGCATGTTGATAATGAATTTGTTGTTGAAGATGTTGAGGATAGTGATGAGAATGAACCAATTTTGCGATTCAAACGAACTGTTCCAACCAAGCCCCAAACCACAACCAAACTGACCTTTAAATGCCAAAGAAAGACCACCACCTCACCTAATGTACCTCTTACTGCATCCTTATTACGACCTCGAACTCGAAGTTCGGGTCCTCCCACTTTGGTGCCCCTGCTAGAAGATAGAATTGAAATCCCTGTCAATAAGAACAAATCGGCCCTTAAATCCTCTAAAACACCCACCAAAACACCCCTCAAACCAGTTCCATCCACGAAACCTGCCCAAAAACGGGCTGCCCCAGAACAAGTGTCCGAACTAGTTGAAGAGTCTAATGAACCAACGAAGAAGAAAATTCGAAAAAAATGACACTTGCTTAGAGATATGAGCATTTTCTCCAAAAATCTGTGGTTCGGGGGAAGGTACTTAAGGTGTCATACTTTCAGGAGCAGGGGCTAAGGGTGTTCTGAGAGAAGTTGGAAGCTTAGGGATGGTTAGACCTGTTCACGGATACTAAGAGAGGATGTTCGGTTTCAGACTTGGCTGAGTTCTACGTGAACTTTGTTGTCACCAATGGAGTGGTGACAAGCACAGTTAATGATCATGACCTACGGTTTGATGCTAAGAAGTTAGGTGAGTTACTTGGGGTGTCCTCTAAAGGTTTTGATGTATATGTGCGAGAGGAGTGTCTTAGGTAAGGAACGGCTGTTGGAATTGACCCAGAAGCTAGCCCAAAAACCCCATATAACTGTGTCTCGGTCTGTAAGAAAGGGAGAAATGATGTCATTGCATTGATTGTTTTTTTGATTTGTGATTAAGAATATTGTTCCCCGAGGTCAGGGACGTACCTTGTTGATCTCATGGACATGTGCTATACTGATTTGTTGGATAGGGATGAGCAAATTAACTTGTCCACAATCATGATTAGCCATATTGGGAGAATTTCCAACACGTCCAAGGATCATGACATGGGGTATGGGTTCTTACTGACATCAGTGTTTGAGAAACTTGGGATTCCCTTACAGAAGAGAATAGGTTTTCAGGTCAGTGATGAGATTGGCAACAGCATGTTGATTGGATGTGGTTTCAAAGTGACAAAAGGCGGCAGTGCAACTTCAGAACAGGGGCTCCAAACACCACTTGGACCTGTTCCCAGTGAAGCCTCCACATTCAGCGCTCCTACAATTGATACACTGTTGCAGGACCAGATTACATTGAAGGGGAAGATAGTTGAAGTAAAGCAAGCACTTACAAAGGAAAAGGCTCTCAACACCAAACGTCACGAGGATCTGCTAAGTGCCCTTCTTGCCATCACAGCCAAATTCCCTCCTCCACCTTCCCTTTACCTGCACCTATTCCTTTCCCTGTTTCCAACACTGTTTTTCAAACACTTGGTTATGTATGTGACTACTAATGGTTTATGGCTGTTTTTGGATGGTTAATGCACTTATGCTATAACTTTGCTTGTTGCATATGTTATTTGTTTGTGTATGATTCGGATGGCCAATATCATTACTGTACCATATACTTGAGTGTATCGCTGTTACTTCTCGCATTACTGCTTTGGTGGTGGTTGCATCCACATTGGATTTCTGTTTCCGGTCTCCTCATCCTTTTCTATGATGTCAAAAGAGAGAAGATGAGTATGACCTTGTTTCGATTGGTTTGCCTATTTTAAGTTGACCTCTTAACTCTTATCTTCGCTCTAGTGTGAGGGTGGATAACTGTTTTGACACTAATGTATATTTGCCCTGTCTCACTATTAATTGTCATTGATGACTTATGATCATTTGGTTTGTCATCATCAAAAAGGGAAAAATTTTTGACCCAATTAATGTGTAAGGTTTTGATGATAACAATCTAAATGTACTAGTCAATATGCTGTGCTTGAATTATGTGTTAAGACAGAATCCGGAAAATACTTGGAGCAGTTCGAATGAGCGTGGAGCATCAAAATCGATAGATGTGCAAGGAGTCCAACTGATAACAAGAGTCTTAGGCTTAGTATTGGTTTTATTTTATAGATTCTTATTAATATGCCAATTAGAAGGTCTTGACTTAGCGTTTGCTTTGAAATGTTTTTAATTACTTCAGAACACTGCCTCAGAACCGTTGTGAGAAGTCAGGTCTGCAGTGTTCTGACATCAAAGACAAAAAACGAATTTCAAGATTTTAGATTTTTTTTTTTACTGACGTTTTTCTTGAAATAATTAGGATTAATTTCCCTATGTCAGTTGAGTCTAAAATGATTTTTTCTTTAAACATGATATTGAGAGATTTTTTTAGTAGTAGAGTCTAAAAAGGTTTCTTTCCTTAAAAGATACTATTGAAAGATTTTTGAAAGATTTTATCCTATCCTTTAAAGGAAGAATATCAAAAGGAAAGATTTTAGGAAGTTGAGTGAGGGAAGGAAATCTTCCTAACCCTACGACACAAGTTCACTATTTAAGTCGCCTCTTTCTCAAGTCTTTTTTAAGGTTTTCCAAGGGTTTAAAATTGTCTTTGTGAGTCTAAATTTTTTGAGAGAAAACCTTCAAAGAGAGCGCTAAATCAAGTCTTCAATATTGGCATAATAGGCATTGTATTGTACCTTACATTCAACTTGTTTAGAAGCATTCAAGTAAGGAGTTTTCCTTTTTCTCTTTTCCATCCGTGAGATAAAAGAGTGTTCAAGTCCCGGAAGACATTGGACGTAATTTTTGTAACAAGGGTCTCGGGATAGACTAAGTTACATGGTGTTTGTAACGAAGGTCTTGGGGTAGACCAAGTTACGTGAGTGACTGAATCACGTGTGTTATAGTTATAACTTGTTCGGCCCGTTTCATGAAAGTGTGTTGAAATCCTACAGTTGATAGGTCGTGGTTTTTATAACTCAGCTAGGCCAGAGGTGGTTTTCCATGTAAAAATATTGTGTCTCCTTTATTATTTCCGCAATTAGTTTTGTTTCTTCTTCACTCCAAACACTCAGTCCAAACAGTTTTCACGAGTGTTCTGAAACAATCAGAAAAGTCAATAAACACAATTCACCCCCTCTTCTGTCCTTGTGCAATTAATTCTAACATATACCTTCATGATGATTAATAACTATATAACCATATAACTTTAATGGATTGGAAGAGCCTTCCCTTTTCGTCAATAGTCCAAGCATTTTCATAACAATGAGCTCTTCATTCAACATCCCTTTCAATAAGTAGACCTCCCCTCTTCAACAAATGAAACCGTGTGACTAAAGTAAGGAAATACACAACCGAATGCTGTAGTAAGACATTTAAGTCCTGCACAAAGGCAAACAATGGTAATGATGTGCACTATTTGTCTATATATTCAAGAGAGAATGGCCCGATAAGCATTCCGTTGTAGGCACTCATGCTCTTACAAACGAACATACTACGTCACACAACATTGGTTCCCATATTGAAGAATTCACACGGCCTAGTCCGGGAGTAAAAAGGCCCCAAGCAAATGGCATGCTAAACAAGCTACTGAAGATGCAGCAATGGACATTTGACAGAAATTAATATTATTTTTTTTTGGATAAGGAAAAGGAGAAAATATATGTTAATAACAGGAACAAGAAATTGGATGCAAAGCTAGCATCCTACAAAAGTTATACACCTCTCATGTGAAATTATCCACAAACCTTTCACACCAGATGCTCCAAACAAATTATCCTTGTAGCGCTGAAGAGGCAACTCTACCCCCTCAAACTTTCACACCAAATGCTCCAAACAAATCACAAGTGTGAATAAGATAGCATTCTTATTTTTAGCCTTCCTACCAAAGAAACCCTCCCAAGCGAGAAGATGATTTCTGATAGTGTTAGGCCCACCTAAGAAACTACCAAACAACTATAGGCTAGATCCCCTAAAGCTCTGGCAAAAGAACAATGCATCAGCGAGTGATCTAGTGATTCCACTTCCGCTTTACACATAAACCACCTATTCACCAGCATCTTATCCCCCTTTTGCAAATTATCACATGACAAAATACTCCCATGGGATGCTTCCCAAACACTAAAAGGAACTTTAAGTGGAGCTATTGATATCCAAATAAGCTTCCACCGCAATGCATTCCCCAAAACGACCAAATAGGTGAAGAAGACAAAGAGACAAGCTTCAAATAGTAAGACTTGACAATCAAGATCCCCTTACAAATAAGACCCGATCTAACTGAATCATGAGAAGAATCCTGTACAGTGATTCCATTAACGGTAGACACAAAACTAATAAGAGTGACATCATCCACAAAGGCATCCCAAACATAAAGACAAAAATTAATATTCTACTTTGAAATCTTCATTCAGTATATTTGCTATTTTAATAAAGAAACCCATTTCAGATAATGATTAGAATTTAGAATAATACTTGAAAAGATTATGAAAGATGCGGAACCTTCTGATGCAGTACAAGGAAAAAGGGAAACGTTTTTGAGAAATAAAGTTAGCCTATTTTTGGGGAGTGAGTTAGTTGGTTATATGCCAGCTATATTCCACTGTTTTTCTATTTTTTGTTGGTATTCCACCATATATGGGGGAATTGGTTGTAAGAGAGGAATGGAATGAAGATAATTTCTCTCTCTATCGTTCTCTCTCTCTCCCCAATCATTCTCTCATTCTTCTTTCCTATTTGTTTCGTTGCCACTGTTTCATTGAGGGCATCTCGAGAGCTATTCTCCTGGTTCCTTCATCAGTGGTATCAGAGCTTCATCTACCTGGGAACGCACTGGCGCCATCTACTCGGAGGATGACTTCACAAGGAATTCCCGCCATGGAAGATTTGTTGAAGGGTATTCTTGATCAGCAAGCCACTCTAAACAAACAAATGGCAGAGCAACAACAGACAATCAACCAGCAGATTCTAGCTCAGAACTCCAAATTCGAGAAAATGCTAGTTCAGATGAAGGAGCTAGGAAGTAAATCAGGTAAAACACCTAGCTCAGCTAATAAGGATGATGCAAGTGGATTTATGGATGAATCTGGAGTGCTTAAAAAGACTAGGGAGGAGGACCATGCTGTTAGACCCTCAATGACATTTAATTCTAAAATTGAATTTCCCCAGTTTAATGGCTCTAACCCTCGATCATGGGTTAAGAAATGCTCAAAATATTTCAGTCTATGCAAAACTCCAGAAAATCAGAAGGTAGAGCTTGCTTCTCTGTATCTGGTGGGAAGGGCCGAGATATGGTACAATGGATATGCATTGACTCGACAAAATGTGATTTGGGAAGATTTTGTGGTAGATGTTTGTGCTAGGTTTAGAGATGAACTTCGCAGTCAAGTTGTGGAGGAATTCAATAAGCTGAATCAGACTGGATCAATTGATGAGTACTTAGAGAGGTTTGAAGAGCTTAAATCACTAATGCAGGTCAGGAATCCCTTGCTTCCTGCAGACTATTATGTAGACAGCTTTGTGGGAGGGTTATCACCCCAAATCAAATCATTCACCAAGGCCTTTAAGCCTCAAACTCTGGGTGCTGCTGTGGATTATGCCAGGCTACAGGAGGCCACAGTACAAGCTATGAAAACACCAAACAGAACACGAATCCAATCCCCTTATAAGCCCTTCAATCAGAAGGGTCTGTTACCGACTCCTGTGCAATGCCATTTGAAGGCTGGTGAGACTCAAGCAATCAAAACCCAAACTAAACCAAAATTTTTGACAGCTTCTGAGAGAGCTGAGAAATTAGCTAAGGGCTTGTGTTTTTTCTGTGATCAGCCCTATGAGAGGGGTCACAAGTGTAACATCAGGAAGACACAACTCTTCCTTGTTGAAATACCGGGAATGGAAGAGGAAGAGGAGGGAGATGAGTTGATGGAGGAGGAAGAGGGGGAACTTATGGTGGAAGAGGAGAACCCACAGATATCCGTCCATGCTTTGAGGGGGATACAGGGTTTCCAAACTATGAGAGTGACTGGAATGTGTGGTAAGAACCCACTACATATTCTGTTGGACTCAGGAAGTACTCACAACTTTCTAGATATATCAATGGCAAAGAAATTAGGGTGTACAATTGAGGAAACTCCAGTGCAGGCAGTGACAGTAGCTGATGGCAGGCTTCAAGTGGAAATTGCACAATGCTGATTTTGAGTCAGATATGATGCTCATTCCTTTGGGTAGTTGTGATACGGTATTATGGGTGCAATGGTTAAGCCAATTGGGGACAGTGAACTGGAATTTTAAGAAGTTGCAGCTGGAGTACACCTATCAGGGTCGAGATCATGTGCTTAGGGGAATGAGGACAAAGAAAGTCCAGCTGATTGGCACCACCAAGTTGCAGAAGATGCTCCAAGGCACTTCAGAATTATGTATGCTACAAGTGGTGGAGGTGGGACAGCAACATTGCGAGGCCTATGACCTGCAACAGCAAGAAGATAGAGCAGATGATCCACAACTACAGACCCTACTCAAGCAATTCAAGGATCTCTTCGAAGAACCCTCATCTCTTCCCCCCAGCAGGGGAATATTTGACCACAGGATACCCTTGGAACAGGGGACAAACCCTTTTAGCATAAGACCCTACAGGTATCCCCTACAGCAGAAAGACATTATTGAGAAAATTGTGCAAGAAATGATGGATAAAGGGATTATTCAGCAGAGTGCCAGCCCGTTCGCTAGCCCGGTGGTATTAGTGGGAAAGAAAGACGGGTCTTGGAGGATGTGTGTAGATTATAGGGAATTGAACAAGCATACCATTAAGGATAAATTCCCTATACCCTTGGTGAAGGAATTGATAGATGAGTTGGCAGGGGCTGTGGTATTTTCCAAAATTGACTTGAGGTCAGGCTGCCATCAAATCAGGATGCATGAAGGGGATGTGATGAAAACTGCATTTAAGAACCATCATGGACATTTTGAGTTCTTAGTAATGTCATTTGGGCTTTCAAATGCACCGGCTACCTTCCAAGGCCTTATGAACTGCATTTTCAGGCATGTTCTGAGGAAATTTGTGTTGGTCTTTTTTGATGACATATTGATTTACAGTAGGTCAATGACAGAACACTTAGAACATTTGGCTGCAGTCTTTAGTATTCTGCGATCTAATCAGCTTTTTGCCAAGCTAAGTAAGTGTTCCTTTGCTATTCCTAAGGTTGAATATCTTGGTCACTTCATATCTGCTCAAGGGGTAGAAACTGATCCTGCAAAGATCAGGGCTGTTCAGGCTTGGCCTACACCTCAAAATGTCAAGCAACTGCGAGGATTCTTAGGACTTTCTGGTTACTACAGGAAGTTCATAAGAGGATATGCTCAAATAGCCCAGCCACTAACCAACTTGCTTAAAAAGGGGGCCTTTGAGTGGACTGAGGAGGCTCAAATGGCATTTGCTTTCCTCAAGGAAGCCTTGGTTAATGCACCTGTTTTGGGAATACCTAATTTTTCCAAGACATTTGAGGTGGAAATTGATGCCTCCACCCATGGCATAGGTGCAGTTTTGATGCAGGAAGGCCATCCACTAGCTTACATCAGCAGGTCTCTAGGTCCAAAATGGCAGGGGTTATCGGTATATGAAAAAGAGCTCTTGGCCTTGGTATTTGCAGTGCAAAAATGGCAACAATACCTAACAGGGTAGAGGTTTATCATCAGAACTGATCAAAGGAGTTTGAAGTGGTTGCTGGAGCAAAGAATCACCACCCCTTTCCAACAGCTATGGCTCTCGAAATTGATGGGCTATACATATGACATATAGTACAAGAAGGGGAAAGATAATATTGCAGCAGATGCCCTATCTAGAGTCCCAAGTGCAGAAGTGTTATGCTTGGCTGTTTCAGTCATTCAATCTGATTTGTTGGACGAGGTCAGGGCCAGCTATGACTTAGATCCCACATTGACATCTTATGTACAAGGAACAACAACTCTTAGACCTTCCTATAGTGTCATTTATGGATATTTGAGGAAGAATGGTAAGTTAGTTGTGGGTCCTGATGCTGACTTAAGGGCTATTATCCTCAGTTGGGTGCACAACTCTCCTACAGGGGGGCATGCCGGTAGAGATGCCACTATAAAAAAATTACAGGAAATGTTTTATTGGAAAGGTCTCATTAAGGACGTTCAGAGACATGTGAGGAACTGCACTGTATGTCAAGCTTGCAAGTATGAATCCGTGGCCTCACCAGGCTTATTGCAGCCCCTTCCCATTCCAATGAGTGTGTGGCAAGACATTTCCATTGATTTTATAGAAGGACTGCCAAAATCCTTTGGTTCACAGGTGATTCTTGTCATCGTGGATAGGTTGAGTAATTTGCTTATTTTGTGGCCCTATCACACCCCTACACAACAGTGGAAGTGGCTCAAGCATATCTTGACAATGTCTTCAAGAACCATGGATGGCCAAAGAGCATTGTCAGTGATCGAGATTCCATTTTCCTGAGTCAGTTTTGGCAAGCATTATTCACCATATAAGGAACTTCTTTGCTGCTGTCTTCAGCCTACCACCCACAAACTGATGGACAGACTGAGGTTCTGAACAGAACCTTGGAAACATACTTGAGATGTATGAGCTCAGAGGTACCCAAGGATTGGAGCAAATGGCTCCCAGTAGCTCAGTGGTGGTATAACACCAACTACCACACTGCAGCCAAGCTGACTCCCTAGGAGATATTGTTCAATCAACCTCCCCCATTACACTTGCCATCCTTACCAGACCTCGCAAAGAAGGGAAGCCATGGTTCATATGCTTAGGTTTCACCTCTTGCGAGCACAACACAGGATGAAGCTCTTGGCTGACAGACATAGAACTGATAGAGTCTTTCAGGTGGGAGATTGGGTGTGGCTAAGGTTACAACCTTATAGGCAGGGATCAGTTCAGAGACGATTCAATAAGAAGATGAGCCCTAAGTATTTTGGCCCATTCCAAGTCCAAGCTAAGATTGGCCAGGTAGCTTACACCCTCAAGTTACCTGCTGCGGCTAGGATTCATAACACTTTTCATGTTTCTCAGCTCAAGCCCTTCCATGGCACTCTGCCTGCTAAACCACACATCCCCACAGCCCTGTAGCACATCCCTGCTGCTGCAGCTTACAAGCCTCAAGCCCTTTTGGATAGAAGGGTCCTTAAGCGCCTCGGTCAAAATGTCACTCAGCATTTGGTCCTATGGGAAGGCCAGCCTGAATCTGAAGCTTCATGGGAGGATGATGAAGTGATGCAGCAACAATTCCACGACTTTATGTCACAGCACCAGACTTGAGGACAAGTCTGTCGTGAAGGGGGAAGGTATGATGCAGTACAAGGAAAAAGGGAAACGTTTTTGAGAAATAAAGTTAGCCTATTTTTGGGGAGTTAGTTAGTTGGTTATATGCCAGCTATATTCCACTGTTTTTCTATTTTTTGTTGGTATTCCACCATATATGGGGGAATTGGCTGTAAGAGAGGAATGGAATGAAGATATTTTCTCTCTCTATCGTTCTCTCTCTCTCCCCAATCATTCTCTCATTCTTCTTTCTTATTTGTTTCGTTGCCACTGTTTCATTGTGGGCATCTCGAGAGCTATTCTCCTGGTTCCTTCATCACCTTCATGCCTCCCTCAACAATTATGGAAGTTTCTGGCGTACAGGATGTTTCGACAGAAATCACACCATCTGCACCAATCTTATCAATAGCCTCAGCAATGAGATCCCCAACAAGTTCATCATTTTCAGCAGAAATCGAAGCCACAACTTGGGGGGAGAAGGGAAGGGGGTCAAATGGAAAGTTCAGTATTTCCCATGTTAAGCAAACTTAATCAACATATTCATCATTGCAATTTATGTATTCTTCACCGAAGACATGTCCCATGAATTTGTTTTCTCTCTTACCCCTTGCATCATTTTCAGTCACCAGAAACAAGAGCAGTCAATTACAATTTTTTGTTTTGAATCCAAACTCAAAACCAGATAGGAAATAGAACACAATATAAAATTCATTTGAAATGGTGAAATAGACATTAAATTAGGCTGGATCTGGATATGAACTCAAGAAATTCATTTAAGGCAGGATCAATCATCCTTCTCATCTCTATTTCCAACTGGAAAATTCAATTAACAAAAATTCTTTGAAAACTCGGAAATGAAAGATGAATAAACATATAGAGTATCTTAAGCGTAGTGATGCACAATGAAATTGACAAAGATGCAACCAAAACAGAAGCCTGCAGTACTCGAAAAAGAAGAAAGGCTAAACTATCGAGCCACCACTGAAGCCAGGATGAAAGAGAAAGATCACCTAGGGAGAGAAATAGAGCACAACGTAGTCACTAGAGAATTGCCGGATTTGATGAAAAATCGGCTGATGCAGAGGACCCTGGTGAGTGACATCTAACTTCCCAGTTGAAGCTTCGAGCAAGCGACTGCTTCGTTTTGAGAGAGATTGGGGCCGCTAGAGAGGGAGAGAGAGAGAGAGTGGTGGTTAAAATAGGAAGAAATCAGCGTGGGTTGGCCTTTGTGGGCTTTTTTTTTTTTTTTGGTTTTTTTGGTGGCTGGTGTTCCTTGCACGTTACTCCCAAAGATGTAACATGTAACTATTGATTTGTAAAAAGGAAAAGGGGACACCAGAATGTGCGATTCAAATCATTGACCAACATAATTAAAACGTGCGCACTCCTCCACTGGCAAAAGAATTTCAAACCTTGATCACCACCCCAGGCCAAACTCATGAACCACATCGAGCCACCTCTTATGGGCGTGAGCAAATCTAGATCATAACTTCTCTCAGAACTGATATCAAGGAATGATTTTGCCATACCAAACTTCGTACCTCCCATTAACCGACCCTTAAAAAATGCAAAAACAAAGCGTGTGCTCCACCCAGCAAGCAGAAAGACTAAGAAGACTGAGAGCTGATCAATGCGTGTATTTAGTAGCCGTGCTTAAAGTAAAATGCCTCCAAAGTTGCTACAAAATTGGTAGTCAGCTGTTTTCCACTATGCTACACATCATACAACAATTATGGTGACACCACTGATTGAAACAGAGACAGAGAGAAAATTAAGTCACCAATGCGCAAAACACATTGCTCGAGCAAGAAAAGCTAGCTAGGAATTTGCGGAGGCATAATTTAATCAAAAACAATCATGTTATCTACTGAATAAAGACCATTATTTTCAGTCATCCATGCTCTGTAGCACCAAACTTCTCCAATTCCCTGGCAAAATAGTTAGCCACATCGAAGGGACACAACAAGCACAGAAGGCTGTTAATGTCTCACTCCAATTCCAGACGCTTTTTCATGGCCTCGTAAACTAGGTAAGTAATACTTGCAGATGGAATGACCTTGAGAAGGTTGGGAAACAATCCTTTGTAGAACCCTCGTAATCTTTCCTTCTGATATGTTGCCCAGAAAACTTCAGACATTGTTGCCTTGGACTGACTGGCTTGCATTCTGATAATATAGCAGTCAAATTAGCGTAAATCAATACCATAATTTAGACAGTGAAAAGGCAGGAATGCAGGGTATGGAAATAGATGAGAGAATAATTGGGCTTGAACTCTGTCACTTTTCCTCCCCCTGCCTCAACACCACATGAACCAATAAATGAACACATGATAATTCATTTGAAACAAGATTTCAGCAATAAGGTTACACCTTACCTTGTCCTGACGACCTGCAATGGATAAACACAGCTAGCTCCAACAGCTCCAGATATTGTTCCACAACCCAATTGCACAAGAGGACCAGGTTCTACAGAGAATATTTTTAAAAAATAGAAGAAAAACCAGACACTCAGCAAGAAACAGAGGTTACTTTGGCGAGCCAAGAGGAAACTGCGTACTATGAACAAGGGGGAGGGGGGGGGGGACACAAAACACAGATATGTTTAATGATTTTAAAGGTCAAAATTTACCATTATCATGTAGAATATATTTTCTTGCCATATCTTTCAGTGTCTCATAAGCAGCAAGATCAATGCCAGCATAAGGAATTATGCCAAGAAGAGAAGGATAAAGGCCCTTGTAGAAAGCTCGTGTCCCCTCCTTGACCCATATATCTCTCGTTAGAGCTCCTAGTGAAGGAACTTTCCCATCTACACATTCATATATCTGCAGCCGGGTTTTTACAAGGTCCAAAGGATAAATTGCAGTCTGAGCAACAGCACCTGCTAGGCCACCAGCAACAAGACGTCCCATAGGACCTATATCACCTTTATCTCCTCCTTTAGCATCCACTATGACACCTTTAAGCATTTCATATGTGTAAAATTTAATCGCACTTTCAGGTGCAACCTTCATGACATTTAATCCATTCCCACGGAAAAAGGCAAAAATTTTTCCTTCCCTCCATATTTTCATTGCTTCTGACATGATACTAACATCCTTTGTTTGAACCTGCAAAACCACCTTCAAACGATCCAAAGGAGCTGTAGCAGTACGAGATGCAGCACCAGCAATACCCCCTGCAATTAAATATCTACCAGCATGGACATGCTTACTGATGCCTTCAGGTATAACAGCTTGTTCACCAATATCAACCAGGCAGACCCTCTCCCAATAATGATAGATATTTACAATAGTTACTTCATGAGGATAAAGGAGGAGAAAGTCTCGCCATTCTTCAAAAGTAATGACACCATTGTTATCCTTGTCCACATGCTCAACAAAACGAGCAAGCTCTTCGTCATCAATCTCAATGCCTACATGAGAAAGACTGTTGTGGCTTATAGGATGAACACTAAACAGACACAGTTAACAACCACCAAAAAAAAAAGGCTTCCACGTAGATAAACAAACAAGGCTATAAAACAAAAATAATGATAGAGACAAACTAATTGCTCCTAACACATGTACCTAGTATTATAACAACCCCAACCACAAAAAAAAAAAAAAAAAAAGTTCTTTGACACTTGGGCTCTTAATACCAGAAGAGCAATGAAAAATTCAGCCTCCAGGAAGGCCGTCTACATTTTACTTGCTCTGCCCACATGATATATATATCTCGCTTGTTAATTTTTCCGTCTCCAACAACTGTCGAATTGTACTTACTGCAGGTCGTGTTCAAACAGATGGGGCATTCATATCTCATTCCTCAACAAACCATAATGGATGTGATTGAAGGAATAATCCTAGTTGTCTTTATTCTATATTTCTATCCATACGTAGGTTAGGCTCAAAGATAGAATCACAACCCCAGAATGGACAGTTTTTTTTTCCCCTAACACTCTCAATGAGGAACCTACGGATGTGCTTACCAAATAGGAAACAAATATTGACGCATAGATGTATGGCAAAAAAAGGGAGCACCAGATGACAAGTTATACAGAGGAAAAGTAAAAGACGAATAGACAAAGAAATAGAAAACTATATTTCATCATTCTACCCTAGTCCTTCATTTTTTGGATGCACAGTAAGCACTGATTCAGATCCCACAACAAAACTTTACCAGCTGCAACTGATCTTTGTGCATCTTCAGCCCTAGCTTCCACTGGTCAAATTGGACAACAACAATAAAGGTAAACGCCTTATCATCAACCATTTTCTCCCATCACACAAAATCCTGAGATATTACGAACACTGAAAAAATTAAGTATGAGCATGATATTGTCCATTACCCAATCTAGTACAAGCTATGAGCTAGGTCACAGATGCATTGGCAACTGAATGATTGAGATGGGACTGCATATACAAAATTAACAGTTCCAGCCTTAGCTTTGTCAAGTAATATTGTCCATCTCATCCAGCTCTAAACCCAACTTCCGAAAATTGCAGTAAAAAGGCAGACATACCCGTTAGCTTATGTTCTGTTTTATCACATAATAATGCCAAGTGGCAAAAGCAAAAATAGGAGAGGGTGAGAGACTGCAATCCATAAGCCAAGCTTCCACCAACCCATGCTACTGCCCACTATGGATTGGGCAAATGGGTTGACTGGATTGAGGTGTTCCAATCCCAATACCTAATGAAATCAATTTTTTTCCTTTCTTTCAACATTAAAGTCCACTAGACATCACAAGATAGTTAGCTTCCCAGTTCACATTTTCTATAAACGTTAGTGAACTAATAGGCTCAATCCTGAGATTCTAATTCAGAGAATGGAAGCTTGAGAAGATGGTCCTAGCTACACAATAGTGACTTGCAGGCTTTCTAACCTAACAAAAGAACATTATAAGAGATCAAAATAAATCAACAGCTCATCTGGCAGCTCATTCAAGCCAGAGACCCAGTGTAGATTGTACTAATGTTGTTTGCAACTACCAATTATCCAGTGGTTGCGCATGGAGGCTTGGGGCCGCAATAGTGTATGGAAGCAATCAATTTGAGAGCCAATAAGTCCAATTATAGAGCACAAATTATAATCCATCAAATCCAAGTTCTACTAGAAACACTTGGCATCTCACCATTCTCATGAATTCAGTGACAAGGTGATAGAGGTTAGAGGGGAAAAGAGAGAAGGGGAGAATTCATAGAGGAGGAGAGAATTTACAGGGGAGGAGAAAATTAGAGGTCACAAGGGAGAATACTTAGCATCTTGCTTTCATTCATTTACCTGGATAACCAATGTGTATCTAACAGGGTCTTGACTTATTTATAGGAAAACATCTAACAAGATAACCATATCAAGAAATATCCAACCTATCAAGAAATGGAAACAAAATAAACTTAATCCTGACAAGGTGCTCATAGCAACTACTGGAAAAAGCTATCCTCCACATTGGAGATCAAGGTTCAAACCTCGGTACATGCATACTTCTAGCTTGCGTGAGTATGGAAGAGCGCCTTGTGCCTAGAACGTTCCAGGCTTGCCCCAGCCTTACCCCTTTCCCAAGCCCACAAGGGCCCACTGAGCTGCCTTGTCACAGGGATCCAATCAGCTGGGATCCTTATCCATGCTTAAAACATAAAAATTAATCCTAATCTCATAAAATCACCCACTAATAATATCCCTTAGGGAATAACGGAATAACCCTTAGAGAATAAGAGAGAAAATCCTAATTATTTATCCTAAATCTCCTCCAGAAATACTTCTTAATTCTAGCACCTGGGATGCTGAAAATAGGTGCATATATTGCGCTGCCACATGCATACTGAGTGCCCTGCCCAATGCTTCAAAACTTGTTAATCAAGCTCAAATACAACTCCCAGATGTAAATGTTGGTCAAAAGGCCAGAGAAGGCTCTAAGCTGAGATATCCACTGGTCTTCCATCAGATTTAAAATGCCAAGGTAAGACAAGCAAGATCTGATTGTCCTTCTCAAACATGGATACATTAGGAGACCATATGACAACCTTACTGGAAGACTAACTCAACAGAACACATAAATACAAGAAAAATAAGGAAAAGAAGACTTAGATGGGTTTACCTCTCAGGCAAGGTTAGACTTTCACAAGTTAAGTTTTGTGCGAATTAATCTTTCCGTGTTTCTTATGTTAATTATTGTTGGATATTTAGCTGTTCAAATACTCTGCAACTGCAAGCGGAACACACGGAAAGGATATAGAGTAAAGGTGGATATTCAAATTAGAGCATGAATCACCATTCAGCAGTGCATTGTAACATTGCCTGCTTGATCTAAGCTAATGGATAATGAGTAGAAACCCTGGTCACTTATGAGTACTAGGGAACTAATAATTCATATACGTCCCATTTTGAAGAGCAGAAGGGCGAAAGGTTCTTCACTCACATAGGCAAAACATCAAGTGAAAGAATGATAATAATAATCCGAACAAACTAACATCCATCGAGGTTTTTGCTATGTAGTGCATGTGCAGTTTAGGTGAATGCAATGTTGCTCAAGATTGCGAAGAGGTTGATTCTGTTATTTTGCCTAAATTTAAGGCCAGACTTGGACAAGCATTAATGTAAACAAGACCCTTTCAACATGACTTAGCCTTCAGAATGGCATCTTCCCCACCGTCAAAAATGTAAGAATCACAAGAAGAGTAAAATCAACCAATCATTAAGTACTAGCGACGTTGTAGATGTAGCTTAAGTTTCATATAAAATCATTGCTTTACCTGCTTTGACAAGCGCATCGTACAGCTCTTCCGGCAAAATACAGCCATTGTGCTCGACATCAATTGTTTGGAAAATGCGATAAAGTTCAAGCTCCTTATCATCCATATATCGTCGAAATTCCTGATAATCAACCCGTCCATCTTTGTTGGCGTCACAAACATGTAAAAGGTCCCTAGCGTACTTGTACTCTGAGGGTATGTGAAGAGCAGAGAGGCCACTCTCAATCTGAGCGTAGTCCAAATACCCAGTATTCAATTTATCGAAAAAGCTGAACAAGCTGCGAATTCGCAGCTCTCTCTCATCCTTAGTTTCCTGCAAGGCCAGCAAAACATGATCCATTGAAACTGGCCCCGGCTTCTTCACAGGATTGCAACCCTCACATCGCTTCGTATTCGATTCCTTCTCATCCCTCATCTTCTTCTCTAATTTTCACGGAGTTATTACAACAAAACCCCTACTTCTTACCCCTTTTTTAAACTACTAAAGCTATAATAGGACCCTTCAAACAAGCGGCATTCCCTTTCACGGTTGGGTTGGCTTCTCTTTCCTCCTCAAATTCCAACGCTGATTGGAATTCCAGTGTCAAACGTCAATGTGATCAACAAGACAAAAACCAATATTTTCTCGAACAATGTGGAATCAGCACCCCAATCGCTCCTAATTTTTGACCCTTTCAATTCGAAGGGTCAACGCTGTGTAATTATAACCGATAATAACAAAAGCAACAGAAAGGTGAAGCTTCCAAAATCATCAAAATACCCTAAATTCGCAGCGTCCTAATCAACACCAAAGCACATTCAAATAGCCAAATGACTAAAAGTACCCTCAGCTTCACTGTCAAAATTCGAAAAAACGAACGACCGGACAACCCCAGGAGAGTTGAAAAACTAAATAAAAATTCGCGACGACTCTGAATCGAAATCCAGAGCATTAACGGCAAAACTGAAGATGCAGACAATTGATTGTCGTCGGAAACTCACAGAAATCAATGGAAAATTTCACGCAATCGCCGGAGAAGGGGAAGATCGGCAGCGAGAAGAGAGGAGCACATTGAGAGGGCGGGGGGAGAGAGAGTGGGAGAGATCGGGAAATGTGAATGTGATGCTGACGAATCGGACAGTGCGTAAACGCAAGGAAAGAGAGAGCGCATCAGGACGATATCTTTTTTTTTTTTTTGGCCTTTTCTTTTCGGGCTCTTTGCGCTTCTTAAGAAGACGGGAGTTTCCGTTTAAAAACAAAAAGGAAAAATGAAATTATCTTTTCGCTTTTTTAAAAAATTTGGGTAAGAATATTTATTGGGTCAGCATACTCTCGGCTTGTCCCGGACCAGCCGGTAATGTTATTGTGGCATGAGCACTGCAGATGAGATGAGATGAGCGGGTTAGGTTGCTCGCCTCGAGAGCCTTGCTCACCTCAGGAGCCACGCCAAACAGGTCGTGCCGCTGAGTGGTTCGTGAGGCCGGCCACGAGCTCCGGTTGCCTCACCCCTCTTTTTTTGCTTTTTTGTTTGTTTTTAATTTTTATTATTTTTTTAAATTTTAAAAAAGAAGTGTGTTGTAGAGTATTTAGTGAGTCAAAGTTGTAAGTCTTGCGTTGAAGAGAGGGAGGATTGTGAGTCGAAAAGTTGGCTCACAAGCTTATGTGACAGAGGTGGTGAGTCAAAAATTGACTCACAACTGGGAATGGTCTAAGATACCATGGCTCGATTGTTTTGTTTTTTGTCCAATTATTCACGATTGTTTGTCTCTCTGTCACTCGTCGGTTCTCTAGTATTTCTACAGTCCAATTTTATCAAAATTTGGCAGTCCAAATTCCAGAGTGTAAGTTTTTATCTACAGTCCATTTTTCTCTTG
Source organism: Carnegiea gigantea (assembly GCA_029747015.1). Lineage (NCBI taxonomy): Eukaryota > Viridiplantae > Streptophyta > Magnoliopsida > Caryophyllales > Cactaceae > Carnegiea > Carnegiea gigantea. Next base: position 177,121 of record JAKOGI010001381.1, read on the forward strand.
AAACAGTGCATAATGTGTCGAAATCGAATTTACGTACTGGACTTAATTAATTTACAAATCTAATTTTTATGATATCATACATTAGTGTCTTGGATTAAGTGCTACTAAACATTTTTTTATTAATATAAAGTCTATTTTAGCATGACTAAACGATAAGATCTTGTAATGTGCATTTCCTAAGTACTTGATGCTTATATTTAGTGAAAAATTATTTTATATAATGCCCATTATTGTTATCATTCATGCCACAAACCCCCCCAAAAAAAATGAGACGAGAGGAAGTAGCTGAACTTTGACATAGGATGCAATGTTAATCAGACAAAAATGTCGGAGTGTGAGAGGTGGAAAATGAGTATTCATGATGATCAGCGTCTTACATTACTCCTTAAAGAAGAAACAGAGATGAAAAAGCTCTACATAATGCAAAGAGTCTTTTTGCGTCACTCAGGCATGTTTGGCCCATCCCTGCTAATGAGGACAAAATAATTGGATTTTGCATTTTAAAATTGGTCCGTGTGATGAGTCCGGGATTTCAGCGGAACACAACATTTCGGTCTGCGATAGCCGGAACAACCCGAATTTGACTAGGACTTGATCGGTACATTTTCAACTGCCAATTGTCTCGGTTTTGCTACGCAGCTAGCCACTATCCTATACGGGCCGGTCCTGTACAAATTTTATCACATTTGTTTTTATTCTTAAAAAGGAAATTTTTCATATAAAGTACATGAACATCTATTTGACACCCAGTTATTGTATCATTCACCTACTGTTCATAAGTACTGTCTACTCGAATTTGATTTACTATTCGCCTGATGTTTAGAAGCACTATGTACTCGGATTTGATTCACTAATATATATTATGAAGCTCAGTACTACATATAGTATTACTCACTAACAATGTGTTACTTAGACCCTGGTTTTTCTTACATTTGGGAAGATTTAGTAACAATTTACAACTTCTTACATCTCCTTGTGTACAGCTCTTTACATCCTCAATATAATTCCTATAGCTTCTTACATCTTCTTACATATCCTTACATTTTTTTACATTTCCTTACATCCCATATAAATTTTTGTATAACATTCATTTATTTTTGTTCTAGTAATTACAGAAATATGTATATATTTTTTTAATTATACTACCAATGTACAAAATTTGTGAATATGTTATGAGCACAACATTTGTATAAATATAAAAAAAGAATTTAACGATGTAAATTATATTTGAGTTTTGACATAAACAATAAATGTTATTGATAGATGAAATAAGTGAGCATGCTTTTTAAAATTATAATACACAGCTTTATAAAATTCCTTGGCAATAATATATTGATCAAACATTTACATTTAAAATTGTTTACTTAAAATAGGATTTCATTTTAAGAGTTGTATTCAATTTTATCAGAATTTTTTTTTTTGACTATACTTTGATTAATGGAAGATCAAAATAATATAAACATAAGAAATCACGTCAAGTGTAGGAAATTTTGATTGACAAAGATTGTGCGGTTTAATATATTTTATTTTTGTTTAATTTACTTGGTTAAAGGTTTATTTTCAATAAGTATATTATTTTAATATTATTATTTCTCATCCAAACGGTCATTGTAAAAGAAACAAATTTTGTTTCAATCATATTAAGAAATAATTTGTTTACTGATGGTGTCAAATTTATTTCGTAAATATGACTAATATATTACACGTTAATTCACAAATCATATATTAAATATCAATAATATACACACATGTCGACAAGTTATACTATGCAGCTCTTCAACAATTCAGTAACTCCTTAAATCTATCATTACAGTTTCTTACAGTTCCTCACATCTGCTTACAGTTTTTTACATCTTCTTACAGTTCTTTACATCTGCTTACATCTCCCTACATCTTTTTACAACTCTTTACAGCTCATTGCACCTCCTTACAGCTTCTTATAACTTCTAACATTTTCTTACCGCTTACAGTTATATCTTATTGTGAAAAAGAACAGACCCTTAGTAACTCTTCCTTACTAATACATGCAGTATTGCTCACTAATGAATACAATCATCAAACTAGGATTTGCTGGCTAATATATTTAGCCATGCTCACTAATATAAATAATAATGTTCACTATTTATTCTTTTAATTATTATTATATTATAAAAATAAAAAAATATCATGCTTATTAATATATATAGTAGTGCTCATTAAAGCTTACAATAATGCTCACTAATGTATAAAATAAGTTTTAGTAGTATTAGTTTTTATTGTTGTTGCTGCTATTGTTGATGTTGCATGTTGTTCTTGTTATTGTTGTTGTTATTGTCTTACTTTTGTAAGTTATTGTTATCTATATAATCTATATAACTACATATAAAATTGAGTGATAGCATATAGAGTTGACATGTGGATAACTTAGGTGGCAATAAAAGGTGAAATAGCGAGTAGTTATTGGTTTAATTTATCTTTCATTTACTAATAAAATTTATTAGTGGTTTTTTTCACATTTAAAGTGCTCATTATTGTATGCATTTATATGTACAAAAATATTGATTTTCCTATTTTAAAAAAATACATTCATAACACTTTCATTTTTTTATCTATTAAAAACGGCTGAAACTTGAAATTAAGGAGTAAGACAAGATTTTTCTTTTTAGTGTAATTTTATCATGTGGGTAAAATAAGAGTAAGATCAATGTGTGATATTTTTAAGTGGCATTTTATGTTGAGCTGGCAAAGTGCTATTGGTTAATTTTTTCTTTTTTAATTAAATATTTATACTTATTATTTATTATTTAAAATTTAAAATATTTTTATATTTTAATACTTTCTTTAACATTTTATTTGGAACTTTTAGTTCTGCTAGAGCTTTTAAAATTGGTTTAAACATAATAATTCCTAAAATGTGTGAGTTATAATTGTTGTCTTAATTCCTTGGTCATTACTTTATGATTTTGAAACAATATTGATTGTTTGACTTTTAGATCTTAAAACTTATGCAAAAAAGTACTGTTTGCAATGACCATTTAAAATAACAAGTTATGTAACATTTATATCATATGGATTCAAAAACATGTATTTACATATTACAATATTAGTAAAATACTATTTCTTAGACAGATATTTGGTTGACAATCTATATGTTCATAACTTTATATCTTGAGCATTGAGTAAAAGGTTGGTTGGTAAACTTTTTTACTTCATCCGAAGAGGGCTCACAATATACACTTAAATATTATTACAAATTAAAATTTTAAATATCAAATATCAATCCGTATTCTCTCCTTCATTACTTTGTAACCTCTCATTCTTTTCATTTTAATGGGCTCACCGTTTTAAATTTTCAAGCTATATTTTTCAATCAATTTGACTTGTAATCTCTCATCATTTTTTTTTTCATTTTTATTATTCTCACCCTTTTAGACTTTTATACCAAAAGTTTCTACTTTTAAAAAATTTTAATTATCGATAAAACCTATTTGTTTTGAATACAGCATTAAAAAACTCAAACATGTTTGACTATAATGTGGAATTTTTTTTAAAATTCTATGAAAACGTATTATACATCTGTACAACCTTATAATTTTTTTAGTAATTTAATACTTATGGAAGAAAATTTTAAATAAGCGAGATAATAAAATACTAAACTTTTTGTTGTATTATAGGGTAGAGATGTTACACATATAAATTTGAAATGTTGAATTACTCTCTTTTGTGTCGGTTTTCTTACTCGGATTCATCTTATTTCATTATTCTCATGGTTCTTTTTTATTTTTATTTTTATTTTTATTTTTTAATATTGTTCACTTTGTTTTTATTAATTAAAGAATTATTAACATATGTACATCAATCGATGAGAAAGAAAAAATAAAAAGTCAATAAACAGATAAATTATGAATCACGCAAATGCATTCAAGAAAGCAACAGCCCCTACATCGTAGGGGTATAGCACTAGTTAGTATTATCACTCAGTTTTACTTAAATGTTTAGTGAGAGTAGGGCTCGACAGGTTGCATTTTGCATGGTGGAATATCGTAACTCTTACGCACAAGCTGATTAAGTTAGTTAAAGCTTTACGCAAACGTAGGATTAACATAGCTTGTATTCAAGAGACTAAGTAGGTGGAAGCTAACACTAGAGAAATTTATGGGTATAAACTCTGTTATTCGGGTTTAATAGAGCTAGAAATGGAGTGGGCATTTTGGTCGGTAAGGAGTTGGTTAATCAAGTTGTTGAGGTGCATCCGAAGGGTGACCGCATTATGGTAATTAAGTTAGTGGTGGGATCAGAAATCCTCAATGTGGTAAGTATTTATGCATCATAAATAGGTTTAGTAAAAGATATTATGAAGCGATTTTGGGAGAATTAGTATATGGTCATTCAAAATGTACCTCAGATTGAGAAACTTTTCATAAGAGGTGACTCTAATAGACATATTGGGACAAAGGCAAATGGGACATGTGATGGCTACGCACAAGAACTCAACTAACATTCAAGATTGAATACAAGATAGCTAACAACACTTAACTTTAACTTGAGTTTTAGTGAATCTGAATGAGATGAATGGGAGATAAAATGAAACTTAACCTATTCTTGGATATGAAAATCATGAACAAGAACAAGCTTAGGACCCTCAATCTTATTTAGGATATAGAAACACCACCTAAACAAGGATTAAAACTCACTTGATCACCACCTAGCTCGGCCTAAGCAAGGATAAACAAGTATAAGTGTTTAAGATTGTTCAAAGGAGCAAAGCTCAACTTTCTTCGTTCAATACTAAAAGCTAATTACAAAATGAGCTTTCAAATGCCCCTTATACACGTCTATCTCTTGCTATCTAGGAAAGAAGGAGGTTTCTTCGTACTTAGGAAACCTCTAAACTAGTTTAAGTTAACAAAAATTACGAAGCATGTTGAATTAAGCTAATTACCAATAATGAGTCTACTAAATCAAAATAGTAATGACTAAACTCTACCTTGATCATGTTAATTACCTTAAAGGACTTCCTTGCACATGGAGGAGAGAGAAAAACGGCTGCTGCACTTCACTTTTTCGACTGGCCAACTGAATCGCACTTGGTGTCTTCTCGCTTGCATTCTACTGGTTCATGCATTACTTAAGCATTAAAGAGAGTATAAGGATGCTTCCAGCTATCCTAGGTATCCAGCAAGGCAAGGAGACAGCTCCAATAAACCATCCTAAGAGGGGAAACCCCAAGGTGAAACAACTGGACTCAAAGGCCCGATTTTTGCTTGATTTTGGTGCTACCGTGTGTCCTTGTTCTTGCTGACTTTTACTGGGTTTCCTTGCTTGGGGGAAATACTCAAGATGTTAAAAAATCCCCTCCATTAAGAAATCAAGGCTAAATTAGGTTTAAGATGCTTAAAACACCTAACAAGCCAAATCGAGCAGATTAGGCGCTAGTCTGACATGGTTTACAAAATGGTCTTTGAATCTTCAACTTATGTTGAATTTAACTTGAAGTTCTTTGCATTTCTTGATAGATAACTTCCTTAATTATCATGCTAAGGAAAACATTTGGACTTAAACCTCCTGGAGGCGTAAGAAATAAAGTACACAAAATCGGGCTTTTGCTTAGACTCAAGCTCAGGACCTTCTTATTTTGACTTTAGCAAAATATGGGTCAATCCTTACCTTTGGCTTGTAAACTTGGACTACCTTGACTGAGTTATGGGTCCAAATCAAGCTGCATTGATGGACCTCCATCATCCTCCCCTTGTTGAAGAGAATTTGACCTCAAATTGGTTAGGTAATCATCCTCCAAATATGGGCTCAAATCTGCCAAATTGAATGTGGCTGAAATGCCATACTCCCCGACGAGATCAACCTTGTATGCATTGTCATTAACTCATTTCAAGACCTCAAATGGGTCATCTGCTTGTGGCATAAGCTTGTTTCTGGGTTTTGATAGAAAACACTCTTTTCTGAGGTGGATCTAAACTAGGTCTCCAAGTTGAAATACCTTCTTCTTGTGTTTGTTGACTTGGGCTTGGTATGACATATTAACCTTCTTTATTCTACCCTTCACTTGTTCATGGAGTTCCTGGATTTCTTCCACACGCTTGGCAGCATCCATGCTTGGCTTTTGATCCAAGGCTGTGGCATAAGATCAATAGGAGTGTGCCTAAAATGCGATTAGTTACCTCAGTTTAGTCATATATTTATGGATGACAGGTGGTACTATACTTGAATTTAGTGCCCATTTTCTTTGACAAAGTAATCTAAAAGTGACTAAGAAAATTAATATCTCGATCTGAAATAATAGATCGTGGACTACCCTGTAATCTTATCACTTCTTTGAAATATAGCTCTGCAATATGTGTAGCATCATTGGTCTTGCTGCAGGGTATAAAATGGACCATCTTTGAAAACCTATCCACTGCCACCAAGATTAAATCTTTGTTCCCTTGGATTTTAGGCAAGCCTAGGATAAAATCCATGCTCACATCAACCCATAGGAGAGTGGGAATTGGTAGAGGCGTGTATAATTGACACGGCCGCAAGTGCACGGTGGCGTTGTAGCAATCAAGGTCGATCCTACAGAGACTAGGTTGATCTATTGGGATATATCCCTTCAAGATATGCTAAGCAAAATTCTAATTCAAGTGGTTTTGATTAACAATTGCAAATAAACTTTTCTAAATTAAATATGGGAAAAACGCCTAGAAATTTTCGTAGTTATGAAAGGAAATTGAATCAAAATGATACACATGTGCCTTTCTCTAGTTGGTTAATTTCAAGGAATTGCAATCTATACAAAAATTCAGTCTATTCCTTCGAAATCAACTAAATTTGCTTAAACTAAGCAAATGTCGTTCTTTCAAGGTAATTTGACTTAATCCAAGTTTAATATCTTCGATTACTCAATTCGAATCCTCCCAATCTGACAATGTAACGGCCCGAACCTAATATTCATTTAACGTTAGTTTGAATCATGTTAATCCTTAATTAAGCCGGTTGGGCACCGTATTTCAAGTCAGCCTGTTATATGCATGTCAATATGTATATATATTTTTGTTTGTGCATTGCAGGTTGAAACGACGACGTGGCCTCAAACGGAACAATATTAAACTCCTTAATAATAATAATAAAAATAATAATAATAATAATAATAATAATAATAATAATAATAATAATAGTGATAACAATAGTAGTAATAATAATAATAATTAAAAAAAAACAAACACACACACACACACACACGCAACCAACATATTGTTTACAAAACCAACACAAATTAACCCCCAAACCTCAACTCTCTCTCTCCTCACTCTGCTCTCTGCCTCACGACACACCCCCCCGACACATCTCTCTCTCTTCCTCTGCTCTGGTTCGGCCCTCTCCCCTCTCTGTTTTGCTGGCCGGAAACCGGCCCCCGTTCGGTCGGCCGTCACCGCCCAGAACGCCGGCCGTGGCAGCCAAGCCACCGGCCACCCTTAACTAGCCGTTCACTGCCCTGTGTCGCCGTTCGAACCTCCCCTATCTCAGAGCCCCCACCTCGACGCCCTGTTCTGCCGTCTGCCGCCACCGGGGAGTCGCCGGTCACCCTGAGCCGCCGCAGCCACCAGTCATCACCACCACTCTGCCCTTCTCCTTGTTCAAGCTTCAAAGCCAAGTTGGAAGGTGAAACCCTAAACCGAACTTAGTTCAATTCGTGAGCTCTTGAGATTGAGATTATCGATTCAATTATGTAATTAGCATTGGTATTTACCTATTTTGTGAAATTCTGAACTTTGCTGTGGACATTACGTTGCCTATGATTTGGAAGGAATTATCGACTCGGTAAATTTGACAAAGGGTCGAAGTAAAATTGGAATTGATTTGGGTTTTGAGTTGTTTGGGATTGACTAAACAGTGTAATTGGTATCGATGATTAATTATGTGCAAATTTTTGTGGTTACTTTAGGTGATGGAATTGAATGGTGAAGTTGGGTTGTCCGGGTTGAGTGACCGAAGGTAAGGATAAGAGGTTGTGAAGATTTAGCATCAATTCAAGTTAAAAACGAAGTTAGTTTAACGCGTTTAGCATCGATTCAAGTTAATTAGTTAGTGCATGAAAAAGAATTAAAAACGAAGTTAGTTTAACGCGTTTAGCCTCGATTCAAGTGAATTTGTTAATGTATGAAAAAGAATTAGAATCGAACTTGTGTTAACGTGCGTAGCTTCGATTCCTATATGAACTTCGAGTTAATTAACCAATGCAAGCAAATGAACTAATTTCACAGTTAATGAAATATGTTTACCTTCCCATTTGTTTGTGCTTGCGATAAGTTATCGAACTTGCTCATCTTAGTGAATTCATGACTTAAATGATGTCATCGGCCTTGGTATTCGTTTTATTTGCAAATTCGGAAATTGAGTGTGGTCCTTTGGAATGGATTGTCGATTGGGTAAGTTGGCAGAGAGTCAAAGTGGAATTGTAATTGATTTGGGTCTTAGTTGTTCGTTTAATTCATTGAATTCCAAATGCATTTTAATGCCTGATGACTAAATGATATAAGTTTCATGTTATTTGGCTATCTGTTGTGAATTCATGGAGTTTCAAAGCATTTGACGTAATTTGGATAGGTTGTGAAATTATAGCTTGATTTGAATGGCCATGGGAGTCATTTGCATGGCTTTGTAATGATTTATAACCGTGAAGGATTAAGTGACATTTGTCTTAACTTGTTGGGGGTTATTTTGCATAGCCGTGAATTTAACAAATTTGGGGTAATTGACGAAGAAGAATATGAAAGCCTTATGGCAAGGTTGGTTATGTTACGGATACAATATTCGCAGGGTCCTAGAATGGGATATATGTTGGGTGAGCGATTAAAGTCATAAGGTTGTACCCTAATTAAAACTTCAAGTAAGTTTTATTAAGTTAATGGCCATGCATTGTCCATGAATTTTAGTGAGTAGCAAAGAAGGGTGACCTAGGTGTGATAGTTGGAGTTATGAGGCCAAGCGCATTACAAAAGGGGTCATTGAAGGAAATTATATAAGTGGGTACTAGGATGTTATAAGTTGGAGGTGACAGCGATACAAAGTTCGATGTTTAGAGTGAAGGGTAAGCTAATAAGTCTTTGGTTGTCATTGAACAAAAGTCTAAGGCATGTCAAATGTTTCGATTACTCTCATAAATGTCCCAATGTACTTATCCCGATAGTTTAGTGTGATAAAGGTTCGGGTTTTTCCTTGTCTTCGTCCTCCGTTTAATATAATTAGCTAAAGTAGAAGCACTCAGTAAATACTAATGTGATAAGAATTCTGAAGGTATAATGAACTTACATCATTACCTTAAAACACTGGTAACAACCCCGTTAGCTATAAACACACAGCCAACTACGAATAATCTATTAAGTGGAGAAATCTAATAAACATCGTAATGTTGCACTAATGGGGACACATATAATATTTGAAGTAGGAATGGGATCACATCGGTTGCTTCAAGCTGCCAGCACACATGCTTCATGATAAAAGGAAGAGAATTTCAAAAAAGACCAGGTACGTACATTGCCTGTGTTCTTCAAAAACTCACATGTTCTCCATGATGAAAAATCAATGTAATGCTCCTTTAAGGAATCAGTTTACTCATTATTTTGTCACATAAGCAAGTAGCCCCGTCAATGCTCAATCATCAGGGCTTATGCCCTTCAATTTACCGGCGCGGCTGCAGCTCAGGCTCTCCGATTGGCCTGGGAGGTGTGCACCTATCTCAAGATCGCAGCAGACATCAACAAGGGGTCCACTTTCAGATAATAATCAGCAACTCAGTTTTACATATACACTCTCTCTCCCTTGTTTGCAAATCAAAATGTTTTGAAATGCGGGCGCCCAACCATTTACATACAAAACTTATTTAACAGCATAGGGATGTGCGTACTGAGCTTCGGCTTATTATTCGAATGTTTTCATGTTTTCTGTTTTAGGTGAAGGATCAGTGCAGAGCCCTCTTTCTGATAAGTCAGAGGAACGCGAGAAATGAGCAAGGACCATAGTTTGCTATATGTTAGTTAGCTGGTAAATGTTAGTCATACGCTGAGTTAACAGGTATACTCATACGTCCCAAGGAATGCTAGTGGTTGAAAGTATGTTTAATGGTGTTCTAATACATGTGGGTTTCAAGTAGCCTTGTTCCGTCAAGGAACGGCGGTAGCGTCCCCATTCACAAGACTTCCGCTGCAAATCGATGGTAATCAGGCATTGTCAATTTGGGGGCGTTACAGTTGTGGTATCAGAGCCAGGTTGAGAATCACTATGAGCTGTAGGGATAGCTATGAGTTATGCTGGATTAGCGAAACGCATTTGTTGACGAGAAATTCATATGTATATACGGGCATCATGAGGATGTTTTAGTAGACATTTATCTGGTGATCATCTTTTGGGGTATTAAGACCAACGACATAGTGAAACAGTAGGAAAGCACTCAGTTCGCTTTTTGGGGCATGTTGGTGTGCTAAAGAAGTATGCTAAGTTCCTAGCAAATCTTGTGGAATTTTGAGTTGCCCATTTAAATTATCAAGGTGCTTCAAGCTAGAGCTGTTATGAAGATGTGTTGAAACATTTAATGTTTGAATAGCGTGAGGTTAAAACAAACTCTATAGGCATCTGGCGATTTCTATGGATGAATTTTAGCTCCAAGATACCCATATGAGGTTCTAAGGAGATAATATAAAGAATTTCTCTTACCTTGATGGATTAGGTCATGTGTGCTAATGGGTCAGGTTTTACTAATTAAATGGTGCAAAACAAAGTTATTGGGCATGATCTTATTTTGGGAAGCATCAGATGATTCGAGAACCAAGCGTCTTGAGACTGGTAAGGTTTGGATGAAAAAAAAAAAGTGATTAAAAAGCGCACTGAGGCATTGGAACCATCAAAGAAGCGGGGGAAAAATGATAATCAATATTGGGGGAGTTACAGGCAAGAGGCTTGAGGGAATGCCAAATGCGTCAATGGGTTCGTTATTTTTGTATATCGGGAGTTGTAGAAGTCATAACTTACACCATCATCAAGAGTAAAAGAGAATTTGGGAACGAAATAATTCGTGAAGAATGATCATAAGTATAAGGATTACAGGGATGAGACTTAGAGCATTTGTGGTGGCATTACAGTTTGTGTTTGTAAGGAATTGGGGAAATGATGGTTGGTTGAGAGTATATCTATATGTATGGCATGGACTTTATGGAAGGATTACCAGGAAAAGACCATTATTAGAACACGACTGCAAGTACCACAATGGGGAGACGTGGGGTAGTAATATAGGTAGTAATAGCATATCGAGTGAAACCCAGGGGAGTTTCTTTTGAGCATGTCAACTTCTTGAACTTCGTCTGCATAAGTTCTTGTATTGATCCAAATGAGTACACACCGACCTTTTGTCAACCAATATGAAACCCCCTTTGTTAGCATAATTTCACTTCCTTATTGACCTCTTTGCTTATTAACTAAGACTACCCCCTTTGCTATGCGATAACATAATTCAATTCGTCATTCCTTTTCATTCATATTAAGCTTGCAAACCTCTTCATTGTTGCTGCCTCCATACTTCATTACATATTCCATCTCATCCATACTTCATGACATATCCTTTTCTTCATTGAATTTCCTCGTGAGCAATGGATTACATTTCTCTCATGCTTCCACTAACTATCTCTGCGCAGCTTATTTTCGGCAACCATTACTTCAATGGTAACGTAATCTTTCATTTCCTTAACATCCAATCACTACATAAACTGCTAATTTACTACTAGCCTGGTTTTGATTCTATGAGCAACGTGTTGGCTCTTACATAATCAATGATTGAAAGTACCTTACTTTTGTTGCCTTTCCTTCCCAAATTATTTACGTTACTAGTTAACTTCATTTCGTTCCTATCACAAGCATATTCCATCAACCACTTAATATTCTTCGTCATTAAGCAACTTCTTCCTTAATCATTTCGACTTAGGTCTTGTCTTTGCTATTTCACCCCCCTCTCGACACCGAGCAGTGCCTAAATGGTCTTAATTTGCATACGAAACCTTGCTGATCATTGTGTCCTCTGCACTAATGCTATTATTCCTATCATTTCCTATCTTAGATTGAGGAAATTCATTCCTTAAGATTGCTTTACTGAGTTAGGAAGGTCAAGAAGTATGTTTCTACGAGGAAAGACTTAGGAAGGAGTATTCTATAACTTCACTCATAAGAACCAGTGAGTTGCTAAGATGCGTCATATATTTGTGATTTAATTGAAGTAATCCATGGTGCAAAGCATATTTCAACGGCTTCTTATAGGATGGTCCCAACCGAGCTCAAGGAATTGAAAACCTAGTTGAGTGAGTTTTAATCAACTGAAGTGACATGCTTGGGACATGAGGTTTTTGAGAAAGGAACCAGAGTTCTCAAAGGATAAACGCAGTTACTGAGTAACCTAGGTCCAATGCTTTCACAAAAGTAAGAAGTTGTTGGGTTTAGCGGGATGCTAAAGAAGAATTTGAGAAGAAACCCGTAAGACTCGCTGCTCGAGGCACCAGGAGGAAAAAAAGACTTAGGGATCTAAAGTAATTCTTTAGTAGTGCAACATAAAGAGAGACATTACAGAATATGTAGATAAGTGTCTGACGTGTAAAAGGTGAAAGCTAAACAGCAGATGTCAGCGCCTCATAGGCACATTGAGACCTTTAAAGAAAGTCCTACCTAGAAGAGTGATTCAATTTGAGTGGATTTTATTATGGGGTTATTCATTTCTGCTCTTAAGCGGAACATTGTTGGGGCCATTATAAACGAACTCACTGAATCTGCTCATTTTATACCACTTCATGTTATTTGGGGCATAGAGAGACGAGCACCATTGTATGATAAGGAAATGGTTCGATTGCATGGCATACTAAAAGCCTTACTTTGAGTCCTTAACACATAGACCTAGTCTTCCCCTATGCCGTCTTGTATAGCGCCTATTTTATACTCTGTTCGGCCGATCCAACTTCATCTATCGATCCTGTCATGTTGATGGCACTTAGATGACTACCTTGTTGTAACTACATGATCATTATCTCATTTGTACTATACTAGTTGAACCCAGATACGATTGAATCATCTGTCACTTTGGAAAGGAGTCACATGTACATGCAGAGAAGTGGGATGAGACATTCGGTATGGTAATTTGAGAGTCAATAAGGTATTATGACATCATTAAGGTTTACAAGTTGTTTTGTATGGCCATGTGGGCCAAATTATTGTTTATTTTTGGGATGTAAACCCCGTTACTCCGGATGTGTGATCCGTTGAGTTGTACCTTTCATTTATTTTCTTCTATTGTGCATTGTTGGATGATTTACTCCGGGCGTGTGGCCCGTAGAGTGGTGATCTCCGACGTGTGGCCGTTGAGCTTGATTTAGCCTCTTTCTGTACCTATTGTCAATGCAAGGATTGAAATGTAAGGCTTTAAACCTGGAAAATGTCCAGTTTTCAGGGGAAACTCTGCCCGTTTCACCCCAAGATTTAAGGAAACATTAACCCTCCTAGCTTAAAGTCAGAGTATATTACCTGAGGACAGAAGCGTGTGGTTCACCTATTGGATTTACCAACAAGTTTTGAGCATATACAAAACATTTGTACATCTCATAATTTCAAAAGAATTCTAGATCGTTCCTTTTCAAGTACAAGTTTCGAGGACGAAACTTAATTTAAGGGGGGAAGGCTGTAACGACCCGAACCTAATATTCATTTAACGTTAGTTTGAATCATGTTAATCCCTAATTAAGTCGGTTGGGCACCGCATTTCAAGTCAGCCTTTTATATGCATGTCAATATGTATATATATTTTTGTTTGTGCATTACAGGTTGAAACGACGGCGTGGCCTCAAATGGAACAATATTAAACTCCTTAATAATAATAATAATAATAATAATAATAATAATAATAATAATAATAATAATAATAATAATAATAATAGTGATAACAATAGTAATAATAATAATAATAATTAAAAAAAAAACAAACACACACACACACACACACATGCAACCGACATATTGTTTACAAAACCAACACAAATTAACCCCCAAACCTCAACTCTCTCTCTCCTCACTCTGCTCTCTGCCTCACGACACACCCCCCCGACACATCTCTCTCTCTCTTCCTCTGCTCTGGTTCGCCCCTCTCCCCTCTCTATTTTGCTGGCTGGAAACCGACCCCCGTGCGGCCGGCCGTCGCCGCCCAGAACGCCGGCCGTGGCAGCCAAGCCACCGGCCACCCTCAACTAGCCGTTCACTGCCCTGCGTCGCCGTTCGAACCTCCCTTGTCTCAGAGCCCCCACCTCGACGCCCTGTTCTGCCGTCTGCCGCCACCGGGGAGTCGCCGGTCACCCTGAGCCGCCGCAGCCGCCAATCATCACCACCACTCCGCCCTTCTCCTTATTCAAGCTTCAAAGCCAAGTTGGAAGGTGAAACCCTAAACCGAACTTAGTTCAATTCGTGAGCTCTTGAGATTGAGATTATCGATTCAATTATGTAATTAGCATTGGTATTTATCTATTTTGTGAAATTTTGAACTTTGCTGTGGACATTACGTTGCCTGTGATTTGGAAGGAATTGTCAACTCGGTAAATTTGACAAAGGGTCGAAGTAAAATTGGAATTGATTTGGGTTTTGAGTTGTTTGGGATTGACTAAACAGTGTAATTGGTATCGATGATTAATTATGTGCAATTTCTGTGGTTACTTTAGGTGATGGAATTGAGTGGTGAAGTTGGGTTGTCCGGGTTGAGTGACCGAAGGTAAGGGTAAGAGGTTGTGAAGATTTAGCATCAATTCAAGTTAAAAACGAAGTTAGTTTAACACGTTTAGTATCGATTCAAGTTAATTAGTTAGTGCCTGAAAAAGAATTAAAAACGAAGTTAGTTTAACGTGTTTAGCCTCGATTCAAGTGAATTTGTTAATGTATGAAAAAGAATCAGAATCGAACTTGTGTTAACGTGCATAGCTTCGATTCCTATATGAACTTCGAGTTAATTAACCAATGCAAGCAAATGAACTAATTTCACGGTTAATGAAATATGTTTACCTTCCCATTTGTTTGTGCTTGCGATAAGTTATCGAACTTGCTCATCTTAGTGAATTCATGACTTAAATGATGTCATCGGCCTTGGTATTCATTTTATTTGCAAATTCGAAAATTGAGTGTGGTCCTTTAGAATGGATTGTCGATTGGGTAAGTTAGCAGAGAGTCAAAGTGGAATTGTAATTGATTTGGGTCTTAGTTGTTCGTTTAATTCATTGAATTCCAAATGCATTTTAATGCCTGATGACTAAATGACATAAGTTTCATGTTATTTGGCTATCTGTTGTGAATTCATGGAGTTCGAAAGCATTTGACGTAATTTGGATAGGTTGTGAAATTATAGCTTGATTTGAATGGCCATGGGAGTCATTTGCACGGCTTTGTAATGATTTATAACCGTGAAGGATTAAGTGACATTTGTCTTAACTTGTTGGGGGTTATTTCGCATAGCCGTGAATTTAACAAATTTGGGGTAATTGACGAAGAAGAATATGAAAGCCTTATGGCAAGGTTGGTTATGTTACGGATACGATATTCGCAGGGTCCTAGAATGGGATAAATGTTGGGTGAGCGATTAAAGTCATAAGGTTGTACCGTAATTAAAACTTCAAGTAAGTTTTATTAAGTTAATGGCCATGCATTGTCCATGAATTTTAGTGAGTAGCAAAGAAAGGTGACCTTGGTGTGATAGTTGGAGTTATGAGGCCAAGCGCATTACAAAAGGGGTCATTGAAGGAAATTATATAAGTGGGTACTAGGATGTTATAAGTTGGAGGTGATAGCGATACAAAGTTCGATGTTTAGAGTGAAGGGTAAGCTAATAAGTCTTTGGTTGTCATTGAACAAAAGTCTAAGGCATGTCAAATGTTTCGATTACTCTTATAAATGTCCCAATGTACTTATCCCGATAGTTTAGTGTGATAAAGGTTCGGGGTTTTCCTTGCCTTCGTCCTCTGTTTAATATAATTAGCTAAAGTAGAAGCACTCAGTAAATACTAATGTGATAAGAATTCTGAAAGTATAATGAACTTACATCATTGCCTTAAAACACTGGTAACAACCCCGCTAGCTATAAACACACAGCCAACTACGAATAATCTATTAAGTGGAGAAATCTAATAAACATTGTAATGTTACACTAATGGGGACACATATAATATTTGAAGCAGGAATGGGGTCACATCGGTCGCTTCAAGCTGCCAGCACACATGCTTCATGATAAAAGGGAGAGAATTTCAAAAAAGACCAGGTACGTACATTGCCTGTGTTCTTCAAAAACTCACATGTTCTCCATGATGAAAAATCAATGTAATGCTCCTTTAAGGAATCAGTTTAGTCATTATTTTGTCACATAAGTAAGTGGCCCCGTCAATGCTTAATCATCAGGGCTTATGCCCTTCAATTTGCCCGCGCGGCTATAACTCAGGCTCTCCGATCGGCCTGGGAGGTGTGCACCTATCTCAAGATCGCAGCAGACATCAATAAGGGGTCCACTTTCAGATAATAATCAGCAACTCAGTTTTACATATACACTCTCTCTCCCCTGTTTGCAAATCAAAATGTTTTGAAATGCGGGCGCCCAACCATTTACATACAAAACTTATTTAACAGCATAGGGATGTGCGTACTGAGCTTCGGCTTATTATTCGAATGTTTTCATGTTTTTTGTTTTAGATGAAGGATCAGTGCAGAGCCCTCTTTCTGATAAGTCAGAGGAACGCGAGAAATGAGCAAGGACCACAGTTTGCTGTATGTTAGTTAGCTGGTAAATGTTAGTCATACGCTGAGTTAACAGGTATACTCATACGTCCCAAGGAATGCTAGTGGTTGAAAGTATGTTTAATGGTGTTCTAATGCATGTGGGTTTCAAGTAGCCTTGTTCCGTCAAGGAATGGCGGTAGCGTCCCCCTTCACAAGACTTCCGCTACAAATCAATGGTAATCAGGCATTGTCAATTTGGGGGTGTTACAGACAATGTCTTTTTCGAGACGATGAAACGATAGGTTCTAACAAGCAGTCCCAAAACCAAATATCACATTTCAATTTTTCAATCGATTGTTTCAAATGTGCAAGCAAATTTTGGCCAAAAATCTACTCATAACATGAATAACACTTGGTAGAACGAAATCAAACCAATCTTAAAAATACGCATAATTCTATAGATTAAAACATCATCCAACTATACTTTCATAAACTAACAAATCCCTAGACAAAAATTAACTACTCACACATAATCAAAGATCAAACAACTAACTACTCTAAAATGATAAATCTAAAGAGGAAAGGGAAAGAGAAGAAAGAAGAATTGCTCAGCCAAAAATCGCACTTGAACTATCGTGCAAACTGGGGATGGAATTCTTGCAAATCTTTACTTCAACTCTATCTCACTCTCTCTCTAATCTAAACTAATCCTAATCTACTTGAAGAGAGGAAATGAGTATAAGATGAGATGACAGGGTGTGTGTGAGGATGAGAGCCCCCCCTTTATATTAAAATTCTAGAAGATGAACAGCCACACATAATAATGGAATAATAACCGCTAGGAAGTCGAAGAGCTTGCGAGAAAACAAAAGGCCTCGTAGGAAATGAAGACACCACGGACCTTGTCATCCTCCACAGACCGACCGTGGTTAGCTCTGGCTCTACATTCTTCTGTTCTTTCTTCCTTCCACGGGCATAGCAACTAAAGGGTGTCCGTGGGGAGTCCAAATATACACATTTATGGGTCAAATTTGGGGTCAAATGGTTCAGAAACCTACAAAATACAGAAAAGAACCATACCCGAGCGTAAAATAGGAAAAGGAGTATAAATTATAACATAAAGCATATA
The DNA here is from genome assembly GCA_029747015.1 of Carnegiea gigantea. Lineage (NCBI taxonomy): Eukaryota > Viridiplantae > Streptophyta > Magnoliopsida > Caryophyllales > Cactaceae > Carnegiea > Carnegiea gigantea. The sequence goes on from JAKOGI010001381.1 coordinate 194,993, forward strand.
ATTTTTCCTAAAAATGCAGCCAATAACCTTAAAATGATATACACTTTAAGCACTTGTCAAACTCCCCCATGCTTAAATCGTTGCTAATCCTCAAGCAAACTCTAGAGAAAACCAACCAGGGAAGATGCAATGGAACAACCTCTTTAAAATAGGCAAACCATAGCATGTCACAAGCAAGAATAACAATCAACGGCAACCCCAAGTAGTCCACAAAAGATTTCAAAATCAGAAAGAAAAAAAGGTTTTCGAAAAAGTATAAGACTATAAGCTCAATATCAAACTCGATCACGCCCAAAGAACTACAAAGCACATCATGCAAGCACATAAAATTGTAGAGCTAAATGGACCGATAGAACCTCACTTTTGATAAATGTGAAACACTCCCGTTCATGTGTTTGAAATATAGCATAGGTTTAGTCAAGACTCGTTCCAAAGATGCAATCTACCATACACTTGACAAGACTCTCAAATTCTCTACCACTAGAATGCAATGTGCACAAGACAATCAAGAGGACTTTGACAGGGCTGTAACGCGAGCTAGAAGGGTTAAGGAAAAGGGGTGGACAAATGCTTTTGGGCAGTGTGGAGCTAAGCAACCCACCAAAGCACCAATTAACCAATAAGTTCACCAACACTTCAAACTCCAACAACATAATGAACATACCCTAATGAATCATTTAGGAAATGAGTTGACAAAGAAAGAAATTCAAGCTATGTATGTATCCAATACCAATCACTTATTCATGATTTTTTTTTTTTTTTTTGCTTTTTGCCGCTTCTCTTTCTTTCTTTTTTTTTTTTTTTTTGCAACATGACTTTATCTTCCTTTGTTTCTTTTTCTTCAACATAACCTTTTTTTCTCTTTTTTTGTTTTCGAAAATGAAACAAAAATTGCCATTATTGAAAGACATAGGATCATGAACTATCAACTCATAACCTAATATATATACTCAACCCAAATAAGAGGGAACCAAAGCAAATGTTCAATATCATCAATCCTTAAAAAAAAAAAAAAAACAATATACCAAAGCCTCCTTAAACTTAATTATCCTCAAAACCACCTACTACAAAGATAAAGTGATACTCCATAGATTTGGCTTAAAGGTTAGGAATATGTATTTGGCCAAGGGCTAATATGAACAGATCACAACAAAAACGGATACAAGCTCAAAGGGGCTAACAAAGGGAATAAACACGTAACACAAGGGTATGCTATTTGGCTATGTGGCTAAAACAAATGAAGAAAGAAATGCTTCTATCATATCATCAAATATGCACATGCGAATGTGGTTTTGAACAAGAATCTAGGCAAGTTCTAGAGATGTAACATGGAAGAGTCACACACATGAAAGAAATATGAGACTAAATGTAATGATTAGTCCAAATAAGGCTCAAAATCTCGCGGGATATCTACCAAAGTCTCATTAAGCTCATGAAATGAGTCCATGTACCAACATTAGTGCTAAAGACACCAAGGGATAACAAAGTTCTCAATCAAGACAAATGTCAAAACAAGAAGTATTCACAAAACCTTCAGAAAGTTTAGCGCTAAAAGGGATTACATATCAAAAGCTACTCAAACCCATGAAAGCTATTTTCCCTAACAAATATATCATGGGAGGTTATCTCAAACCAATCCATACCATCCCTACATGCAATCCTATATGCAAATCTAAAATGGAACTAAATGCAAAACTATAATGCAAACAAAAAAAAAACTAAAACTAATAACTAAAATAAAAACATAGAAACTACCCTTCCCCTGTACTTGAATCACACATTGCCCTCAATGTGGGCATACAATAGAAAAAGGGAATGAAAGATAAGAGAAGGGAAAGGGAAAACAAAAGAGAATAATCTCACTAGGTTAGGTGCTAAGTGCACCCAAGCTATGCGGCCTCGTAATAACCAGGGCACATGGAGCATTAGCTAAATCAGACATCGCCAAGGCACGCAAGAGCTTATCAAACTTCTGAGACCATAGTTCAGAAAATAAAAGGTAAGAGAAAATAACAAAAATTACACCAAAGATAACTAATATCCTCTTAAGCTTATCAATAGCCTTAGAAAAATCATAGGAATGATTAAAGAATGTAGTCCACATGATTTTCCTAGGTAAGTCCTCTAGGCATACATAATGAGGGTTAATGGAGGGATCATACCCTCTAAAGTAACCTAAGGACGCATAATCATCAACATTCCCGCCAAGCACATTAAACTCATTATCCTCATAGCCCAAATCAATATTAGCATTACAAATCATAGAATTATCCATGAGCTCAACAATGTCATACTCAAGGGAAGGAGAGGGTTGTGAACACATAGGGGAAACATGGAAATGATCAAAGAGATTAGGGATAACACTATCATCAAAACCAAGGCTAGGAGACTCCTCATGCATAAACACATCATGTAACTCTTCTAAAGGAGTCTCAACTAGATCATGCACCTTATCAAAAATATTTTTTGACTCAAAACATGTATCAACAACATCAAACCTAGCATCAAACCCAAAAGGATAGCCCTCCATGAGACCTGTGCACTGAGCTAAAGGAAAGAATGAATCATGTAAGGTCAAGACAACATTAGTATTGTCCAAGGATGATACAAAGTCAGGTTGAGCATAGCATGCGTAATAAGGACACGAATTAATATTGTGGTCAGAAGTGTTACACTAATCACACCAAAAAGGGGCATAATACGATCTAGCATAAAACGCGTAGGGATCAGGGAATGAAAATCTAGAAACACGACTAGCCTTTTCAAATTCAAACAAATCCCAAGCAATCCACTCAAGTAAATAACATACTTCATCAACACTTTTACCATGAAAACCCCCATACTCTAAAAGAGTTCAAGTTTCATTATTCATAACCTCATCAACAATGTCCAAACTCTCCTATTTACCCACACGATAACCACATTGAGCAAAAAAGACATTTAAATGCTTAAAATACCTCTAAAATAATTCATGCTCGAATTAGGGAAAATGGAAAATTGCCATTGTTTTTTTCAATTTTTTTGGGTTAATTTTCAAAATTTTTTTTATAGGTTTTTTGCCAAAGAAAAATAAAATGCTTAGTCAAACCCATCAGGAAAAACCCAATATTCGATGCTAGTCTCTAGCAACGGCGCCAAAAACTTGACCACTACCTGCCGCAAGTGCACGGTGGCATTGTAGCAATCAAGGTCGATCACACAAAGACTAGGTGGATCTATTGGGCTACATCCCCTCAAGATATGCTAAGCAAAATTTTAATTTAAGAGATTTTGATAACAACTACAAATAAACTTTTCTAAATTAAATATGGGAAAAACGCCTAGGAATTTTTGTCGTTATGAAATGGAATTGAACCAAAATAATAAATATGTGCCTTTCTCTAATTGGTTAATTTCGAGAAATTGCAATCTGCACAGAAATTCAGTCCATTCTTTCAAAATCAACTAAATTTGCCTAAACTAAGCAAATGTCGTTCTTTCAAGCTAATTTAACTTAATCCAAGTTTAATATCTTCGATTACTTAATTTGAGTCCTCCCAACTTGATAATCTCTCTTTCAAGACGATGCAACGATAGGTTCTAACAAGCAGTCCAACAATCAAATGTCACCTTCCAGTTTTTCACTCGATTGTTTCAATTGTGCAAGCAAATTTTTGCCAAAAATCTACTCATAATATGAATAACACTTGATAGAATGAAATCAAACTAATCTTAAAAATAAGCACAATTCTATAGATTAAAACATAATCCAACTATACTTTCATAAATAGACAAAACTTAACTACTCACATGCAATCAAAGATCAAACAACTAACTACTCTAAAATGATAAATCTAAAGAGGAAAAGGGAAGAGAAGAGAGAAGAATTGCTCAACCAAAAATCGCACTTGAACCGTCGTGCAACCGGGATGGAATCCTTGCAAATCTTCACTTTAACTCTATCTCACTCTCTCTCTAATCTAAACTAATCCTAATCTACTTGAAGAGAGGAAAGGAGTATAAGATGAGATGATGAGGTGTCTGTAAGGATGAGAGCCCTCCCTTTTATAGTAAAATTCTGGAAGACAAATAGCCACACGTAATAATGGAATAATAACCCCTAGGAAGTCGAAGAGCTTGCGAAAAAACAAAAAGTCTCATAGGAAATGAAGACACCACGGATCGTGGCATCCACCATGGACCGACCGTGGTCAGCTCTGGCTCCACATTCTTCTGTTCTTTCTTTCTTCCACAGGCATAGCAACTAAAGGGTGTTCGTGGGGAGTTCAAATACACTTATGGGTCAAATCTGGGGTCAAATGGTTCAGAAACCTGTAAAACACAGAAAAGAACCATACTCGAGCGTAAAATGGGAAAAGAAGTATAAATTATAACATAAAGCATATAACTTTCCGTAAAAATGCAGCAAAATGACCCTAAAATCATATACACTTTAAGCACTTGTTAATAATCGTTAGGGTAACGAGTGACTTTTAAAAGCATTTGACATGTATCATACCTTCTCAAGATATCTTGGACATTGTTAGTCATGCCTGGTTAGTAATAATGTTCTCTTAACATAGTAAGAGTCTTCTTTTTACCATAATGACTAGCTAATGAACCACCATGAATTTCTTGAATCAAAATTTCTCGAGTACTACACTTTAGAATGCATAAGTGAGTACCCGGGAGCAGATAACCTTCTTGGACCAAAAAATCACCTTCGGGTCACTTTTGACAAACTGAATAAAGCTCCCAAAGTCTTCATATTCAACATATACAGATTTTAGATGCTTAAAACCCAAAATACAAGCATCTAACTGGAATAATAACAAGTGCCTTTTGGATAATGCATTCGTACCTTGATTAAGCTTCCCTGACTTATACTTAATTGTGAAATGGAATGACTAGAGATATTCCACCCATTTGGCATGTTGTGAGTTCAACTTATGCTGCCACTGAATATACTTCAAGGCCTCATGATCAAAATACAAAATGAACTAATTAGCCATCAAGTATGACTCCAGCGTTCTAAACAGTGCAGAATAGCATAGAATTCCTTGTCAGTAAGTGGAGTATTTTCTTCTTCAATCACATAACGTCTCAACAAAGAAGGCTGGAGGCTTTCCTTCTTGAGTGAGCACACCACCTATACCCATGCCAGATGCATCAAACTTAATCTTACAGACCTTATCAAAACATAGTAAAGCTAACACCGGTGCTTGAGTTAGCTTGTTTGTGATCTCTTCAAAGATAGATTGGGCTTTGGAGGACCATATAAAAGATGCACCCTTAATTACCTCAGTTATATAAGCCATAATAGAACTAAAGGTTATTATGAACCGCATGTAAAAGGAAGTAAGTCCACGAAAACTTTATACATCATGTATGCTTTATGGAATAGGCCACGTCCGAATAGCCTCAACTTTGCTCTCATCTGCCTTGATGTCGTGAGTAATAACAATATAACCTAAAAAAGTCACCTCATATGAGAAAAAGGAGCACATCTTAAGGTTGCCAAACAACTTCTCCTTTTTAAGAACCATCATAATCTGATTTAGATGGTTTTTGTCCTCTCTTTCATCCTTGCTATAGATCAGAATGTCATCTAAATAAATCACCATGAATTTTACCAATATAAGGCCTGAATACTTGATTCATAAGCCTCATAAAAGTACTTGGAGCATTTGACAAACCAAATGGCATAACTAGCCACTCAAATAAGTAATTTGTGGTTTTGAAAGCGGTTTTTCGTTCGTCACCTTCTCTAGTTCTGATTTGATAATAACCACTTCTTAAATCAATCTAGGAAAATACCCTTGAAACATGTAGTTCATCTAACATATCTTCAAGTCTAGCCATGGGACACCTATACTTGATTGTGATCTTGTTTATGGCATGGCTGTCTATACACATGCACATGCTCCCATCTTTTTTTTGAACTAAAAGAGCTGGAACGACATATGGACTTAAGGACTCACAAACTAATCCTTTAGACATCAATTCTTCCACTTGGCATTGAATCTCTATAGTATCCTTGGGGTTCATTCTGTAAGCTAGTTTGTTTGAAAGAATGGATCTTAGGATAAGATCAATATGATGTTGTATATCTCTCTGTGGTGGTAAACCTGAGGGTATTTCTTCTGGAAAGATATGATTAAATCATTTGAGTAACAAAATGGCTCAAGAATGCTTGGTAGAGGGGATTTGGATTCCTCTTGAATAACTAAGGTAATCTTCTTTCCTCCCTTGGAGAAGGGACATGTCTTTAGGAATCCATTATGCATAACCTTTTAATCATACATCTACAGTCTACCTAACAAGATATGACATGCATCCATGGAAATCACATCACACCATAACTCATCTTGGTAATTCTTTCCAATGGAAAGGAAATTAAGCACCTAGAGTTAACTCGTAACCCTGTGCTTTGATTTAACCATTGAATGTTATAAGGGTGTGGATGAGCCGTACCTGGAGGCCTAGCTTTTCAATCATGTTGAGTGAAATAACATTAGCTTAACTTCCTCCATCAATAATAAATGAACACACTTTACCCTGAATCGTACATCTTGAGTGAAAAATATTCTCTCTTTGTTCATTCTTAGCTTCTTTTTGATAACTTAAAACTCTCCTTAGAACAAGCATTTCACCCTCGTCAGATTCCTCCTCAACTTCTTCTTGATCGTCCACTCTATGCTCCTCCTTTTCTTCTTCAATATCACCCTCTTTTACGGCCTCCCATTCGGCCAAGGTAATGACTTTTTTTATTTGGGCAGTCTACGATTATATGTCCAAGTCCTGGGCACTTAAAACACCTTTCTAGTGCTCAAAGGGCTATGATTTGGTCGATTTTATAGAGGTAGGGTCTTTGTGGAGCTGGGGTTCTTTGTGGAAAGGAAGGGATTAGAGCCATGGGTTTGGGTAAAGAAATGGGGCTCCCCCTTGTTAAAAGGTTGGGGTCAGGGTGGAGGTTTTAGAAAATCATGCTCAAAGGGGCCTGGACTTTCATTGTTGCTCGACTTTATGGGCTAGAACACAAACTTAATCGAAAGTTGAGTATTGCTGCAATTCAACCACATTAGCATACCTAGGATAGAGGCCTCCTAAGTACCTAACAACGGTCTATTCTTCAGGCTCTTGAATATCTTACTTGATTAAGAGTTTCTCAAACTCTCTCGTATAATCCTCCACATTCATGCTTCCTTGAATCAGATTATGGAGTTGGGAGTAACTATCTTGAATGTAATAGGAGGTAAAAACCATGACTTGAGTTTGGTTTTCATCTTCTCCCATGTTCTGATCTTCCCTTTTCAGTTTCTCACTCTTTTAGCACATAAATTCATCCACCAAAGTGACGCATACCTTTTGAGTTTAAGACCTACTAGCTTCATCTTTTTGTCTTCTGAAACTTCTTTGTAATAAAAGATCCATTCAATTGTGTGGAACTAATCCAAATACTCATTAGGGTCCAATTTGCCTTCAAACTCTAGAATTTTAACTCTAAAATCATTAGAATTGGTTGGTTGTGTATGCTCCCTTCATGTGCTTCTTTGAGGCTCACCCTCACTTGAAAGCTTAAAGGATTTCTGGCTTCTTCATCTTTACCACTGTGAACAGAACCGGGTGGGCTAGCCAATGCTTTCTTCTTGTGTTTCATGGCTTAGCCCAATTGATGCTTCAAACAACCATTTTGGCTCTTGAACTCTTAATTAGAGCTATTGATCTCTTGTTTAGAACACATAACAATTTCATAACATCGCATCAAGGCATCAAACTTTTCATCTAAAGTCTTTTTGACACTGATGGTAGAATTTGGATTCAAACAAGTTTATGTTTGGGGTATGTGTTTGGGGTTGATTTGGAAAGTGTGGGGGCTTGTTTCAAGGCCAAGGAGAAACTTAGCTCTAATACCAAAGTTAATGGATGCACATAAGAACTCAACTTACATTTAAGATTGAATGCAATATAGCGAAGAACACTTAAACTCTAGCTTGCGTTTGAGTGAATCCGAATGAGAGGAAGGGGAGATAGAATGAAACTAAGTCTAATCTTGGATACATAAATCACCACCAAGAATAAGCTTAGGGTCCTCAATCTTATTTATGATATAGAAACACCACTTAAATAAAGATTAAAACTCACTTGATCACTACCTAGCTCGGCCTAAGCAAGGATAAGCAAGTAAAGTGTTTAAGATTGCTCAAAGGAGCAAAGCTCAACTTTCTCCATTCAATAATCAAAGATGATTACAAAATGAGCTTCTAAAAGCACCTTATACACATCCATGCCTTGCCGTTTAGGGGTTTCTTCCTACTTAGGAAACCTCTAAACTAGTTTAAGTTAACAAAAATTACAAAGCATGCTGAATTAAGCTAATTAAAAATAATGAGTCTAGTAAATCAAAATCTTAATGACTAAACACAACCTTGATCATGTTAATTACCTTAAAGGACTTCCTTGCAAATGGAGGAGAGAGAAAAGTGGTTGTTGCCCCCTCCTCCTTTACGACTGGCCGACCGGATTACACTTGGTGTCTTCTCCCTTGCATTCTAGTGGTTCATGCATTACCTAAGCGTTAAGGAGAGCATAACAATATTTGCAGCTATCTTAGGTATCCAACAAGGAAACAAGATGACTCTAACAAACCCTCCTAAGAGGGAAAACCTCTAGGTGAAGCAACCGGACTCAAAGAGTCGGTTTTTGCTTGGTTTTTGGTGTTGCCATGTGTCCTTATTCTTGCTAACTTTCACTTGGTTTCCTGCTTGGGAGGAATCCTCAGAATGTTAACAAACTCACCTATTAAGAAATCAAGGGTAAATTAGGTTTAAGGTTCTTAAAACACCTAATAAATAAAATCGAGTAGATCAGGCGCTAATCTGGCACGGTTTACAAAATGGCCTTGAATTTTCAACTTGTGCTGGATTTAACTTGAACTTATTTGCATGCCTTGATAGTTAACGTCCTTAACCATCAGACTACTTACAAAATTATGACTTAAACCTCAGGGGGGCCTAGGAAATAATGTACACAAAATCGGGCTTCTGCTTGGACTTGAACCCATGGCCTTCTAATTTTAACTCTAGCAAAATTTGGTTCATTCCTTATACATTGGCTAGTAAACTTGGACTACCATGATTGACTTGTAGGTCCAAATTGGGCTTATTGATGGACCTCCATCAACATGGAGATTTTGGTTATGGGGAAAGAAACAATGGACCGGTATCGATTCTAGACTTTGCGATTACTTATGAACTGATGACCGTAAACTCGTATTTTCAGAAGGGCAAGGATTATTTGGTAACCTTTAAAGCACCACGAAGAGTCCAATTGACAACTGCCAAAACAGAGCAAATAATCGGAGGTTGTCTAAAGATTGTAACGTGATATGAAGTGAACATAAGGGGACACAACATAGGTTATTGGTGATGGATGTAGGCATTAAAAGTTCAAAGATGAAGAAGAGAAGTGTTAGGGACCCTCGTGTTAAATGGTTGAAACTCACTAATGAGAATACAACAAAGTCATCGGAGAAGATTAAAGCAAAAGCAAGCTAGGAAAAGGTAGAGGATGTAGACATAATGTGAGAAGCTATTTTAGAATGCATTCGCAGAGTAAAAAGAGTTTGGTTGTGGAATGGGGCAGTAAAAGAGAAGTTCAAAAGAAACAACATGCATACGTTGCTTTAACCAATAGTTTAACTGACAAAGAACAAGAGGTTAGTAAAGTTAGGTACAAGTCGACAAAAAAGGGTAGTAAAGCAAGCCTTACTATAGCTAAGAACATCACATATCAAAGGTTATACCAGAAACTCAAGAATAAAGAAGGTGAGAAAGAGGTCTTTAAGCCAGGAAGCGCTAGGGAAAGGAGATTAAGAGACTTGGGTAATGTAAGATGTATCAATGATAAAGATGGTAAGGTCCTAGAAAAGGAAGCAACAATAAAGGAAAGAAGGCAAAGGCACTTTTATATGCTCGTCAATTGTGATATGGATGAGAGTTCTCAAAGGAACGAGCAAAGGTTCCATGAAAGGCAACAAAACTTTTGATCCTGCAACCCTATCAATGAAGTTCATATGAAAGAAGCGCTAAGGAAAATATCCAATGGAAAGGCTTCTAGCCCATACTAAATCTCTATGGAAGTATGGAAGTTTTTGGTCAAGAGGGATTAAAATGGTTAACAAAACTATTTAATGTTAATTTCAAGACTGCAAAGATGTGAGAAGTGTGGAAAATTAGTACAGTTATCCCACTTTATAAGAACAATGGGGATATTCAAAATTATAATTATTATAAAGTTATAAAGCTGCTTAGCTAGTTTTGTCTCATGTCAGGTAGATCGACCCATAGAAGAAATTCACCTCATTAGAAGGCTCATGGAATTGTATAAGGATAGGAAAAAAGGATCTTCATATGGTGTTCATAGACCTAGAAAAGGCATATAATAGAGCACTACATAAATTGTTATAGAGATGCCTAAATAAGAAAGGAGTGTCGAGTGCTTCTATCTGAGTCATTAAGAATATGTATGAAGGAGTAAAGATGGGGCTTAAGACCATAGGAGGGGCACAGATTACTTCCCTATTGATATTAGACTACATTAGGGATCAACTATAAGCCCATTCTTTTCACTATTGTTATGGATGGACTAATGAAAGGGATCCAAGGTGAGGTACCATGGTGCATGCTATTTGTAAATGATATTGTACTTATTGCTAAGACTAGAGATGAAGTCAACAGTAAGTTGGAGCAATGGATACATACTCTAGAGTCAAGAGGTTTTAAATTATTCAGTGGAGGGGAATAGGACGGGGGAGAAGTTACCATTGGTGGTATGACAATACCAAGGACTGAAAAGTTTAAATATATGGGCTCGATCATTCAAGAAAAAAGGGAATATTAATGATGGCATTAACCGGCGTATAAAAAAATGGCTTTAGAAGTGCTCTGTGATAAGAGGATTTTTTTAAGATTAAAAAGTAAGGTTTATCATATTGTAGTTAAATAGATCAGCATTATTGTATAGCTTAGAGTGTTGGCCTATTAAAAGAGCCAAGTTTAGAGGGTGGTAGCTGAGACAAGGATGATTCAGTTGATTTGTGGTTATATGAGATTAGATAGGACACTACAACAGACCAGTCCATTTGAGACTGAAAAATTCGGTCTCCAAAATAGAAAACTCGGTCTCTATTTAATTTTGGAGACCAAATAGAGACCAAAAAGTGTCAGACTCCAAAAGCTTGGTAGCAATTCAAATTTGGAGATCGAATTACACACATCGGTCTCTACCTGAGATCGAATTTTGAGACTAAACTACTATGGTCTCCATTGGAGTCTGGACCATTTTGGTCTCTATTGGAGACAAAAAAATTTGGTCTCAATTAGAGACCAAATATTTTGGTCTCTGATTGAGACCAAAATTACCCAATCTCTATTTAAGACCAACATTGCCCGGTCTCCATTTGAGACCAAAATGGACCAGTCTCCATTTGAGACGAAAATGGGTCGGTCTCTAGTTAGGACCGCTAACTTCGGTCTCTATTAGAGACCGATTTTTTTTTTTGTGGTCTCAACCAAAGACCGGGGCCCTTTTTTTGCTAAGTTAGAGACTGCTACTTCAGTTTCGGTCTTAAACAGAGACCGTGATTTCAATTTCGTTCTCTAACCTGCATATATTTTTTGTAATAATTCTACCCATGTGAATATACCACCTACATTTTACACATCATGCTATTTACATATCCGGGCCATATTTGCCCTAAATTCAATATCTTGAAGTACGTGCCACACATTTGGCATCACAAATTCCAAATTACACCAAAATTTCCGCAGTTTCGCATTCCAAAAATACAACTACCGCGTACAACAATACTATGTCCAACAATTTCCGCAACACCGCTCAAAATGGTTATCCAGCATACATGAAGTCCCAAGACCAATGTTCCACATTGAAGTGTTCAAGCAATTACAATTATGCATCCAACTAAGCTAAGGGGTATAAGCATACATACCGAAATCTATGAGGAAGCCTGAGAGTTGTCTGCATGGGTGGGGTGGCCAAGGAGCACCGAGAAGCTATCAAACCGAGCATTAAACTCCAGCACTCTAATTCTTTGCTCATCCAGCTGCTTCCTCGTAGCTTCTAACTCCTCTGTAGTACTACTCAACTCCTCCCTAGTACTCCTCAACTCCTCCTTTATCGAATGTAGTCGAGCTTAGGTTGTCTGCAGCTCATTCTGCGTCGTTTGGAATTGATCCTAGAGATAGGTAACTATCGGGGAGGAATATGCCAACGAAGTGCTGCAGCTACCATGCCTAGACACGGTTGGTCTCCCAAACATGGCAGGACCCTCTCTTCCAAGCCCGTATATAGCGCCCTTCTCACTCCAACCACCACAAGCCTTAAAGAACAGGTGATCATCTACTGCTGAACCAACTTGCACATCAGTCCCTACTCTTAGTTGCTCATATTTTTCCTGCACTATCGGAATAAATAGACAAAGTCAAACAAGAAGCTTGTGTACAGATTTCGTTTGTCTAACTTTAAATCGAAGTATTGCTACAGTGCTTATATAAACACTCTGTGCGTGAGCATCGCACCAAATTCGCTAACCATTCTCATTAACCTTTAAATGAGTGGCAGCAAATAATTCAGTAGCCAAAGGTCTTCTTCCTAATTACTTCGTCCATTATACACACATATATCTCTCTATATTAGCAACATTGCAAAGTTAAAAACCACGTATTCCAGTGATGTAGTTTATATTTTCATACCAGTCTCTCGACCCACATTATAGCTGATATTGAACCCTAGCTGTGCCCAATCTTAGCCTTCGGTCCCTCTGTCTTGTTCTTCCTATTTCGCTCAGATCGCTTCTTGAATTCCTCATCAGTTTCCCTCTTGTTTTTCAATGATGCGCGAAGATCATCCGTCATCCAAGGAATGATCTTCTCCGGAGGTCCTTCCCGACCTTGTTCATTATATCTTTCAGCCTTACACGCACCTTTTGTTGCCATTGTCTTCTAACTAGTGCCTCATACTCGGGATCCAATGTGAATCATTCCTGCACGTAAAATTCCAAAGCATAGAAAAAAAATTAATTGCAATGTGTTAGTAGGTATACATAAATGCGTGTACATAAGTGGTCATGTTAATTTGCAAAAAAACTCATAATAAGTGGTCATGTTTGAAACATAATAATGATAAAACATACGGATTATCATGTAATATGTCATTTATAATTCCAGTTACATACATAGACCTTTCTGTAATAGAAACACATACACAAAAAAAAAAGAGAGATGAGACACTTATTAGCTAAAAGTTTACTTCAAAGACATATACATTTAATGTAATGTACAGATAGGTGATTATAATTAAGAATAACTAAATAAATAAATCATTCTCACCTCAAATGAGAACTCCGTAGCTGCCAGCAGCCCTCATTAAATCCCCTTTTGTTTAATTTCCAGAACTTTTATTTATCCCTCAAATCAACATTTACCTTCTGCCCCTCTTTCTCAACTCTTAGCTTCCTCATTCATTGATTCTCTAGTTATTTTCATGCCTTCAATTCCTCCCTAAATTAGTACAAAAGACATTCTCCAGTTATATTTCCGGAAAGCAATGGATAGAGTTCCGCCTAAAAATGGACCATATCCCAGGCTTTAATCCATACATTACTTCCTTGCAATAAATACAAGTACAAAAGACATCCGCACGCTCAACGGGCCACACGCCCAGAGTACACCAAATATACATCTCAACGGATCACACATCCGGATCATTGGGGTTTACATTCAAACACCACAGAGTATACATCAAGCTTTGATATAATAATATAATACCCTAAAATGTACACTTAGGTACACGCATAGTTAAAAGTGTAAGCAAGTCCTAACCTGCTAATAACAGCGTCATGGATGGTGATGATGAGATTCATATATATATATATATATATATATATATATATATATATATATATATATATATATGTGCGTATATATATATATCTATCTATATATATATATATATATATATATATATATATATATATATATATATATATATATATATATATATATATATATATATATATATTTCTAGAAAGAAACGGACAGAATTCTGCCTAAAAATTGACCATATTCCAGACTTAAAGCCATACATTACTTCCTTGCAATAAATAAAAGTACAAAAGACATTTGCACGCTCAACAGGCCGCATGCCTAGAGTATACCAAGTATACATCTCAACGGATCAGACATCCGAGCATTGGGGTTTACATTCTAAAAATTAAGAAAACAGGATCAATGTTTATGTCGCATACATGTTCGATGAATTTAAGTGATATGATTGATGTTTAAGGCTTATGATGTACCTAAATCAATTTATCTATCAATACTTATGCAACTTAAATCAATGTTGGTATTATGTACCTAAATCAATGCTAGTATACCAACCAACATAACATATTGTAAAGCTTAAAACCTTTACCTTAAAACAATTCCACCCAAACCACTTGTGATCCTCATAAGCGTCTCTCCAACACGTGAAGGCATCCTTGTAGTAAGTTCAAATGGTCTCGGAGATGGCTTGTGCAACATTTCGATGACCAAACCTACGATAGAGCATTGCCCACAAATTAGATGAAAACGTAGTATGCCTTGGGTTTGTGGATTTTGAAAATGAACGACACCTACCATATGTCGGTGTTAGGCACAAGTCATACCATTATTAATAGCGTGCTAGGGCCCTTCAACGGAATCTCCGGAGGTTGCGTCTCCTGAGAGTTGTACTGGGAAATGGATATGCTCGAACCATCCATGCGAACTTACTCCTGCGCAATGTTAGGTAAATCAGTTAGATAAGTGCATGCATTTAAATTAGAAGATTGTATGCCAAATGACACTAAATATGATACACTTAGCAATGTTGGATATTGTGCTATGAAGGTGACAAAATGCATGAATACATTTGAGCATCAAGCAATACGCACTCCGATATGAAAACATGTTAGTCAAATAACATAACAAATACAGGGAAAAACTGCAATAGAAGTTTGCATACATTTAAAATAATCAACACAAGTTCCAACACATAAAAACGCAAGCTGCACATAAATTAGTCATTGACGTGCACTACATAAACATTGAATCGGTGAAGTAGTCATCATGATCCTCATAAACATTATCATCGTCTTCTTCTGATAACCCCTTGTGTCAATCCTCTCCATATCCACCATCGATGGCATCAACCTCCTCGTCCACATTATCATCTGTGTCATTTTCCTCTTCTTGAACAATATCAATATCATCGTCTATGTCAATATCTCCTAAATTTGGCGGGTTATCGTTTTTATCTATTTGGAATGGTGTATCCTCTTCGGGGGCATCTATTATTGACCTTGGTTTCATTTTCAACACTGCCCACCAATCCTTTTTATTGTTGTCTCTCATAGGATAAGGCATAAAGCAAACTTGGGTAACTTGACTTGCAAGGACAAATGGATCATACTTGGGATATCTCTTCGTGTGATTAACATCAGCCAATTTGTATGTATCATGGACAACAACACCATTAATGCAGTCATACCAATCACACTTAAACAAGATCATCTTATATGGACGAATATCCCCAACATAGTGCATCTCAATTACATCCTAGAGAATGCCATAATATTCCTTTCCATCTGTTCTTTCATGCACACACTGTAATTCATTGTTGACTTACTTTTCCCATATTCACATGTATGGAAGTTGAAGTCATTGACGTAATAATGATCCCAACAACGAACATACCTTTTAGGGCCATATGCAAGTGCTCGTAGGATATCGTTGTTGACGTTGGAGTACAGGACCTACATGGCCGTCATAACTACAAATGGTTAAATATGTTGTCATTATTATAAAACTACAGAAATACTTCCTCAATGTAAGGAAAACACATTGTGGAGATACTTACATATGCTTTGAACCATTCTGGAAATCTTTCCTCAAACTTTGCCCACACATCCTCGACCCGAACACAAGGGTTTTGTTGGACCATCTCGACCTTAAAGATCCTACACAATGTAAGGAGAACACCATGTAGTCGTGTTTAATGTATATACGTTTTCCTTCATATGTAATACAGAAACTTACTGTTCATATTCTCTTACCAACCCGCAATTCGATAGCATATATGCATGCGCCAATCGATGATCCAAATGATCCAAAAACCACACACTGCCCTCATTCAGGGCATATCCAACGTTACGGGAGAAAATGTCCGGAAGATTGGCATCAGATTTGTCCTGGTCAATGTTCATTACATTTTTGGGCAAATCCCGTGCCTTAACATCAACACTATCATCAAAATAGTTTGCAACGAAGTTCGTTGTCTCTTTCATTAAGTACGCATAGCAAATTGAAGGCTCAATACATGCTTTATTGCCTACTTTCCCCTTTAAATGATGAAGAAACCTGTAATCCAATAAATTGAAACGTCATTTGTGTACGCAACTTGAGACATGATTTTCATGAATCATATCATACCTTTCATAGTCATACATTCATCAATATTGAACTGGGCCTCCAAGTTTCAGTTCAGTAGGTAAGTGGACAAGTAGATGCTTCATTACATTGAAGAATGTAGGGAAAAAAACTCATTCCAACTTACATAATATTTCTGCAATGTTATTCTCCAAGCGGACTATGTCATTAACATGCAACTTGGAGGAACACAAATCTCGAAAGAACTAGCTAAGCTCAGTCAGCACATTCCAAACATTGGTGGGTAAGAGATCTCTGAAGGCCAGAGGCAACAAACGCTGCATGAAAACATGACAATCATGGCTTTTCAGGTTATGCAGTGAAGCATTTCTCACATCCACACACCTACTCAAGTTCGAGGCATAACTATCTGGGAATTTCAATTTACGGATCCATTCACACACCACCTTTCTGTGCTCCTTCTATAAACATATGGAGCTTGTGGCATAACTTATCACCGGCTTCCTTCACCAGTTTCAACAATGCGGACATTAAGTCTCCTATGTTTACAATGAGCAAGCATGTCCTTCCTCGCGCTGAGGTCATCTTTTGTTTTATCCTTTACATTCATCACAGTGTTAATTATTTGTTCGAAAACATTTTTTTTCAATGTGCATGACATCAAGGTTGTGCCGTATTAATAGCTTGTTCCAATAAGGGAGATCCCAAAATATGCTACGTCTTGTCCAATGTGAGACTGTCCGTAGCCATCTACTTTTCCCTTGTGATCTGCTGCCGTTGGGAGCGAAGACACACGACTCTAAACCAGCTCCCCGGTCAATATATGAGAAGGTTCAGAATGGTCCTCCCTGTTTTTGTAAAATGCAGATTTATTACGTCGAAATCCATAATCCTTTGGGAGAAATTGGTGATGACAGTGAAATCAGGATTGCTTGTTCCTATGAGCTAGCCTGAATGCTTTTGTGTGTTCCATACAATAGGGACACGCTAATATTCTAGCAGTTATCAAGCCAAAGACATGCTATAAGCGGGGAAGTCACTCACAGTCCAAAGAATGGCAACTTTCATTAAGAAATTTTGCCTCAGGGACACATCATATGTCAGTATTCTTTCATTCCACAATTGCACAAATTCTTCAATAAGAGGTGGCATATATATATCCAGATTTCCTTTTGGATTCTTTGGATAGGAATGAGGAGAGTAATGAATATGAACTATCTTTTCTTACACATCCATCGGGGCAAATTATAAGGGGTCACAATCACTGGCCAGCATGAATATGTTTGACCATAATGGCCAAATGGTGAGAAGCCATCAGTGCACAACCCTAGCCTTACATTACGTGGTTCGGTAGCCAACGAAGGATAGGAAGCATCTAGATGTTTCCATGCCTCACTATCCGATGGATGTGCCATGACCTCAAGAGGGCGCTTGTGCTCATGGTGCCATCTCATACTCTCAGCAGTTTTCTTTGTTGCATAAAGATGCTGTAGTCGAGGTCCAATTGGGAAATGTATTAGTTGCTTCCTCGGGATTTGCCTTCCTTCTTTGCTCGTCCTCAAGTATCTTCCTTCATCACAAAAAGAGCATCTATTCAGGCCATCTGGCTCCTTTCAAAATAACATACACCCATTGGGGCAAACATCTATTTTACGATGTGGAAGTTCAAGACCCACAAGTAACTTCTTAATCTCATAGTAATTACTCACCATGTCATTGTTATTTAGGCATATCTCCTTCATAAATGATGCACTACCATCAATCACTCAATGGGACAAATTATATTCACATTTTAGATTGGTAAGCTATGCAACAGCTTTCAGTAGTGACATTTCACATCCCTTGTACAACGGTCTCTCTACTGCCGTAAGGAGTTCAAGGAATCTTTTTGCCTCTGGAATTGGTTCATGCCCCTCATTGTACGGCAGCTCTTGTAATAACGCGGATGACGCAGGTGCGTAGGCATCCATCACTATATCCCTCATAGGGTTAGGTATTACTTGTGCATTAGATGAGGAAGTTGCAGCTCCATCATCTTCGAGGAATGTTTCACCATGATGCACCCACCTGTAATAGTTTGGACAAAACCCTCGCTGGTACAAATGTAACTTGATCG
Organism: Carnegiea gigantea; assembly: GCA_029747015.1. NCBI lineage: Eukaryota > Viridiplantae > Streptophyta > Magnoliopsida > Caryophyllales > Cactaceae > Carnegiea > Carnegiea gigantea. The sequence continues at coordinate 213,578 of JAKOGI010001381.1, forward strand.
TGTCTACATCAAGGTATGGTACATTGCGGCACTTCACGCAGGGGCACTTCAGTTTTTGGTACCTCTGAAACTCTTCTTGCACGCAAGCAAACTTAATAAACTCATCCACTTTCTGAACGAATACCTTGCTTAGATACTTCATCTTTATTCTATTGCACATCCACTCCCGACTTGGATCCATTGTCTCATGAGGAACTGTACATATTACTAGCCAATCATGTTAATACTATTCGGCACCATGTAATGAATGCAATTACATATATCTAATGCAGTCCTTGCTCGATAAGTTAAGTAAACAACAGATAGAGGTAACTAGTAAGAATAATTACTTTGTATCTGAATTGAACTGCACTAACTATCATAATTAGATTTTATTCAATTCGATTATTGTGAATTTGTAATAATTTCAATATTACGAAAAGGGATATCAAAGGACGTAGGAGTTTCCAAGACCTTCCATTGATGAACAGATCATCAAAATGCAATAATCAAGTTACTCACAAGCAGTACTCATATGATTCAACTTTAGAAAAGATCCAATCATTTGACTTCATGAACCATTGAACTAATGATGTGCATGGTTGCATACTGATTCATATTTTTGGAGAATCCTCCCTTAAGTGTCCTCTCCAGTTGAAGTCCTCCGCTTTCTCAAAAGAAAAGATAAAAAGAGACCGAAGACAATGTGCATGAAAGTAGTTAAAGGATAGGCACTAAACATGCGAAGAGAATAAATACCACATCATAGAGTCATGAGAAATTAAGCCATTAGCATCGTAAACAAAGTCCCGATGTTTATCACCTCTTCCTCTGGACCTCCGGTCCTTCTAGTGGCAAGCTGGCACCTTCTTGAATAACTTCCCTTTAATTTCTCAACTTCTTATTTTCCCAACAAATAGATTCCTTATTTTTCTCAACTTCAAAGGGAAACCCCTTAAATCCAATTTTAGCCAAGATACTCATCAAGATTACTATAATTTGAAGGGGCAAGCAAGGAATGAGGAGTGCTAACTTTCAATCAAGCAAACTTGACAAAGTTAAGATAAGGGAAAATTAAAGATCACAAAACTGAAAGATTTAAAGATGTAAGAGCACTTTCCTATTTCCAGAATAGCAAATCTAGTTTGCATAAAACTGGAAGGTTTTGAAGGTTTACTAGTTTAGCACCATTTTTGCAATAATGATTATTTGCACATATGATGGATTACTCGCTTGACCTGTTTTTACGAAGACTTAGATAAACTACACTATACTATCTTACGCTGGCAAGGTAATTCATAAGCCATAGACCCCTATCTTGAATGACGAGATTCTACTAGAAATGTCAGCTTAATATTTACCCTTGTAGAGCAAGATGAGCAATTTCGCATTTAGTGGAGCCTTTAGCTCTTAGAGCGGCAATCATCTTGCCGGAACACAACTCACCAAACAATTGCAATCGAATGTAATTGATAGAACTAAATTAGAATACTTGCCTGGACTACCTTCTCGTGCAAACAACTCGTCGAAACATAACTCGTCGAAACACAACTCACCAGAAACACCAAACAGTGGCTGAGCCAGCTGCTTTGAACCTTAATTAACTTGCAATGCACATCCAACAAGAGGCCATGAGTGAGAATTATTGGGACGTAGAGAATTTAGAGAGGAAGAGGAGGCGAAAAACACCAACCTTGTCGCCGGAATGTCGCCTGCTGTCGCCGGAAGAGAGAGCAGATGTCGCGAGTTAATCTGGCTGAGCGAGGAGAAGAGAGGGTAGATGGAGTGGAACTAGAGACTGAGCTGGGTGAGAAAAATTAAAACAGAACACAGAGGTTGAGACCGCAGTTTGAGGATTTGGTCTCTAAAAGTAGTCTCGTTTTGAGTCTAAGTCAGAAACGGTCTCAGTTAGAGTCCAAATTTCCTTTCAATCTCTAAAATCAGTTTCAAGAAATCCCACGTTCTGGCAAATGAAGAATCTCAAATTTTTTCCAAACTTAGAGACCGGAATTTTTGGTCTCTAAGTGAAACCCCTTCTAGAAGTTTGGTCTAAAAAATCCGAGATCGAAATTTATTTTGGTCTCTAATGGAAACCATGCCAGGAGTTTGGTCTCTAAATCTGAGACCAAAAATTTCTTTGGTCTCTTATAAAAATCAATTTTGGAGTTTGGTATCTAAATCTAAGACCGAATTTTTTTTGATGGTCTCTAATTGAACCCAAAATCACATTTGGTCTCCAAAATTTGAGACCGAAAATTGCGTTGGTCTTAAGTGGAGACCGCATATTAATTTCGGTCTCTGAATTGATTTTAATTTGATACCAGCATTTTCGATCTCTGAATTCGGTCTTCAAATTTAATTAGAGACTGTTTTATTTTTCAGTCTCTATTTACACGGATTCTTATAGTGGGATTTGGAATGAGGTCATCAGAAATAAGATGAACACCAATAGAGAACATAGACTTTGATGATTTGGTCATGTAAGGGAGAGGAATACTGATGGACCTGTGAGCAGGTGTGACACAATTAACTGCCCCAAATGCAGAATAGGCAAAGGTAGACCAAACAAAAGCTAGAACGAGGTGATTAGACATGATTTGAAATTTCTACGGCTAACGGAAGACATTACTTATAATAGAAGTATGTGGAAGTCTAGGACTACGGTTGCGAAACATAACTAGTATGCTTACTGGCTAGCCTTTGGCTTTTAAAGTGGTAGGAAAAGTTATAGAGCTATATTGAGTACCTTTCTAACTTGCATTTACTCTCTTTTGTTTAAAATTTTTAGTATGCTAGTACTATGCTCATCATGATAGATTTGTTATTATCATACCTCATATTGTCAAGGTACAGTATCCACCTGTCCAATGTTGTTTTGAAATATAGTTACTGGCACTTGATTTTAGTATTTCATGTTTATTATCTTTTGTCTATCAAAAGTTTCACATTCTAAAATATTTTAAAATTTTTTATGTGAGTCTCTTGGAATCAAATCTCTCTGCGGCAGAGAAGTCTATAGAGGCAAGGCCACCTATATCTGGTTCTTCTCAAACCCCGCAAAAGCATGACCCTATTGTTGTTGTTGTTGTTATTTAGAGAGAAATAGCTTCTATTGAAACATGATTAGCTAAAGCTCTTTAATAAGCTTTATTTAAATAATTAATGAGCAACAATAGTTGATGCAAACTTTACTCAATAAGTTGTTTAGATTTAGTAAGCATTGATGCCATGTGCAGTGAGCATTAGTAGTGCATTTAGTGAGCTTTACCCAAAATGATATATGTGATAATGCTCACCAAATATACTACTAACATTCATCAAATATGCTACTAATGCTCACCAAATATAATATTAAGACTCACTAAATATAATATATATGTGCACTATATGTATGTAAACTAAGTATACCATATGTTTTTCTTAGGCATTAATAATTACGGGTGTAAATTACTTTTCAAAATATTATTTAATTAAATGATATCATTATTGTACTCATCTAGTGAAAATCTGTATTTAGTTTAGTGAACAATAAATAATGTTTAATGTGTTTTTGGGTGTTTTGGTTGAATGTTATCTCATAGACTCGAGCATACCCAAGTATGCTTCACATGATTATCATCTTATAACTAAATACTTATATATCATGTCATATACGCATCGATTCTTGTCACCTTAAAAATCTTCGAAAAGGATATAAACTTTGTTTTTTAAAATAAAATTTTTTTATGGTAAGTAATTGATTAGTTTCTTTACCACAAACTCAACTCTCGAAGAAAGAGGGAGTAAGGTATTTACATACTTTCATTAGAAAGATAACAAAACTTATGCAAATATTGAAACATAATTAACTTAAGTATTTCCTCATATCCGAAGCAAAAGAAATCTAGACTTGAGATTTCTTTGACAGCCTTGATCATAATCTCTGTAGCCACTCTTGCTTGCTTGAAGATAATCTCATTTCTTACTTTTCAAATTCCAAAAAAATAGTTGTGATAGTTGCTCTGATAATTCCATCCAAGCCCTTCCCTTCTTCAGATTTGTACTCTGTCTTAGCAGCTGCTCGTAGTTTTTAGGTCAAAAGGTGATCTGAAGCCAGAGGAGAAGATACTTTCTCTGATCCTAAAAATAAATTTGCATCCAAACAACATATGATCTTGTGTTTCTCCACTAGATTGACATACAGGATAGTTAGTATCTTAAAGGCAATGTGATATTGAAATTAATGATGTCAAACCAATTGGGGATGATGGTATATAAGTGGCAACTCTACAAAACAATTTTTTAGGATAGAAAAAACATGTTTATTAGTCTCCTTTATTATTGACCTCGCATATGCATAACATTCTTAGTGCATGTTGTGTGGTATATTCTAAGTGTTTATATCGAATCCATGGTGTTTAATTCTTGAGTTTGACAACTCAATGAGCTATGTTGATCCGAAACTCACTTGACATTGAAATGATCCCTAACACAGAGCAAACTTTGCTATATGTATTTCACATAATGAGCTGGATACCTTAAGTTATTGAACTTTGAGTATAAACTTTCCTATATAGCTCTGAAGAATTATTTGCAATATACTTGAGTTAGTTGATATCATGGAGTGATTGAATAAACTTGGATGCATTGATCTCATACTGAACTTTTGAGTTGTACTCAAAATAGCATGATCTTGACTGTGTCCAACCTATTTGACCTTGACCTATAGTTAAGGACCTTGACATGAACCTTCTTGACATGGCTCATATGTGTTTACGATGATTACTTAATTGCTTGAATAATCGCTGAACTGCTTGAATATTGATCTTATGTAAGGGATATGGTTGATCGCATTTGTTATGTTAAAAAAGCTAAGTGAGATCATAATATTCTTTAGTCACACAGCTTTGACGTATATGCCTTTTATTGAGTCAAACCTTCTTGAAACAAGCATATAAGTCTACGTATGATAAGCATATCAACCTCTTAAGGCTTGCAGGAATTATGTGTTTAAAAGTTCATAAAATGTATATATATGAGCTGAAGGGACTTATGATTGCATACGTCTAGTTGCTTGAATCTCACTCACATACGGAAACAACCATAAGCAAACAACATATCAAGTCTCCAAGTCACTCCATGCATAGAGTTTTAAAGTTACAGTTTAGTGTCCCTAAACTAGCTCAGTTTAGGACCTTAACAAGCATATTAGTGGACTTCCCATATCTGCATAATAAATGTTGACAAATTGAAAAGTGTTTTAAATGTATTTTGTGACGCTTTGATTAATTTTTTTTTGAATCTAGAATTTATATATCATTTTGCAAATGATAGATATGAGAAAAATATGTTTTTTCATAATGGCATGATAGAAATAGTTCGTTAAATTTGTCCTAATTCTATCTTGTATTTGATTATAGTATTTGCCTTTGAATGATGGTACATTGCCTAATATGCTTAATTAAGTTAATTACATTAATACTAATTTAATTAACTAATTATCTCACTAATTATTGCGTGCTTAATGTTTAAAAGAAGGATTAATTTATGGCAATCACTCAAATGCTAGCTAGTACTTTGTGGACATAAAGAAAGCAATTCAAGTATTTTCCATTTTAGGAAAAGTCCAAAATTAGCTCTATGAACAAAAGCTGCCTATGTCTCAATTTCCCTAAGAGGGAGATGTCGGTATCAAACCTTAAAAAGGAATTGCTTGCTTTATCAAATGAAGAAAGCAATGGCTAGAACACCTATAAAGGCTATAAGCTCTTTTTTAGAGCCAAAAGGAGCCATAACTTGGGGTTTCAGATATCAAGTCAAAAAGTGACAAGATACAATGGTCAAAGCTCTTGAACTAACTACTAGCTCTTAAAGAGAGGCTTCAATAGGATATTCTAGAGACTCCAATTGCTACATCCTTCAACCCCAATGATCATATTGATGAGTAAAGGTTATAAATAAAGGAATTGACTAAAGATTAAAGGGTGGACCACTTTAGCACCTTAAATAGATATTCTAATTGGTGTCCAGGTATACACATCGTACTATGCCTATTGCAAATCCTTTGTAATCTTTATTCACATATTGAGAATACTTGTGAGGTAGGAGAACTCTACTTCTAAGTAAGAGTGTTGTGTTCGAGTTCTATCCTACCTAAGAGAAGTCTTAGGTTAAATCACTCTAACTGAGGTTGAGAGGCTATTCATTATAAGGCAAGGAGTTGGAAGGACTTAGGTTGCAAGCAAGTTAGCTAAAAAGGATGCTATCATACGTAAAGAAGGTCTTTAGTGAACTCATCTCAAGTAGGACATAAAATGTGTGTTATCAAGGTACTTGGGTGGAAGCTTAGGCATGTATCTCATGGAGATTAGTACAAGTGGTTTCAATCCTAAGGAAGGGGTCTTTTGGTAGGGATATAGCCTTGTTGAGAGTGTAGGTCTCAACAAAAAGCATAGTGTTAATTTATTTCCTACACTTTACCTTTTGCATATGTCCTTGACTTATTCAATCAGTGTCATTGAATATATTGCATCATATTTTATTTTGTGCATAAGTTGTTACTTGTAATTATTTTCTAATACTGTGCTCACCCTTAGGGTTATTTAACTTACCTTGGGCCTAACACAACAGATATGTTTACTTTGTAGATGTCAACCCTTTATAACATTTGTAGTATGTTGTTCATGATGATCCACATCAAAAAAAAGAATGATCAGGTAGATTTTCCTTGTTCCAAATCACTACCTTGTTTTGCAGTTGCACTACCTAGCTGTATCCACTTTTTTGTGGTATACCTAGGTGTCCTTTGCACAGTCAGGCTCGAGCAAGTCCCTCAATTTTAAGATTCTTTTTCAATGCCAACAAATATTAGGTTTGGAAAATTCATGACCGCAAAGACTATTTCTTTAGAGAGTGAGCATGTATCCACCTCACCTAAAGTGAGTCTTTCTTGTTTGCTATTGCCTAATTTTCTTTTGCAGTGAGAGCATAATTCCAACACTTTAGGCCTTTGAAACCAACACTAGGGTACTGTTTTGGCATGAAAATCTACTTCCAACCAACCAAGGGAATTTTTCTATAGTTCTTAGTGCTATTCCATTCAACATTCCTATAGGCATCTACGTTTTTGATAACCTCATTTGATAGGATAATAGTTGGTGCCAACAAACCATATAATCCTAGGATCTACCATGCTTTTCCCTAAAACCCATTCCCGCTCCAGCTTTGCTTTAATAAGCATGAAGTTACCTTGCATTATTCTCCCAACATATGTAAAATTCCTCCTTCGCCAACCTTGGATCTTAGTAATGATTTTCTAGACCAGTAGTTGATAATATGAAGTAGACAATCAGTCAAGAGTTATTAGGACACCCATATATTTTAATGGGAGTTTACCTTCAACTTATTAATAGCAAAGTATTCTACCTTCAAATTAGTAGGGGTGTGAGCAACGAATATTTGAACATGTTCTAGTTAACCTGCATCCTTGAGGCATTATAAAATTTCTCAATAGTTGTTAGTAGACATTGCAGAGAGGAAACATCTTCTTTGCCAAATAGAAGTAGGTCATCAACAAAGTAAAGCTAACAAAGTTTGAAGGTTCTACATCTTGCATGAAAATGATAGGAGTTGTGCTGGTTTGAAGCATGACATATCTGCTAAAAGCTTACACTTCCAAAATAAAGAGCAAATAGGAGATGGGATCTCTTTATCCCAAATCTCTTTCCCCTTTCAAAAAACCATGACATTTACCATTCAGACTAAAAGCGAAATAAGCATTTCTAAGACAAATCATAACCTAACCTTTGAACTTTTAAGGAAATTTAAGTACCTTAAAAGCCTCCTCCATAAAGTCACGATTAGGGATGGCAATGGGGCGGGTATGGGGTGGGTTTAGATGTACCCTTACCCATACCCATTTTCAAAATTAATACCCATACCCAGACCCATACCCATACTCATACCGATTAGGTATAATGTGTATGTGGGTTTCATTCGTGTACATATAGACCAGAAAGAGTTAAACTCATTTTGTACCCATATTCAATATCAAATAGCCAATATGTCACATTAATACTAAGCTTCTATGAACATATCATATCACGTCGAATACAACTAAAAGTTTTCCAATCGAAGCAATAAATTAGCACTTGACAATTACATTTTCTAACAAAATGTCTCACCAAAGTCTTGAATACCATATAACTCAAAGCAACTAGCAAAATACTAAATATAAGTAACAAATTGGAACTTTAAATAAACAGGTATGGGTTTTATATGGGGCAGATATAGAGCGGGTATTGATAAAACAGGTATGGGGTAGGTAGGACCTATACCCATACCCATACCCATACCTATACCCATTTTAGTTATACCCGCCGCATGCCCATTTTTTTCGATTTTCACCATCCATAACCATACCCATCGGAGTGGATTTTATGGGTTTTAGGCAGGTATAGGTTTCTTTGCTGGACCCAGTCATAATGCACTGAGTCCTCCATTTTTTCATATTTTTTCATTTCTTTTAAAAAATTTAAAGAAATTAAGGGATTGAATTATATGAAGTTTGTTGTCAAGCAAAGTGGAACAAAAGGAGAGATGTGAAAGTACAAGTTCATCAAAAAAAAAAAAGGAAAAGAAAAAAGCAAGAAATGTGCTCATTAGTTCCAAAATTAAATTCTTGTCATTTATAAATGATGTGAAAGGGATACAAAATTTATTTTAAGATTGGAGACACAAAAAAAAAGGGAATGAATAAAATGAAATTATTTGTAAAAATAAGGGGAAAAGGAAGAGATAAGAAAGCATAAGTTAAATCCAAGAAGGATGGTGGGAGAAAGGTTAAAACATGAAAAAAGTAGGGTGAAATATAAATGTTGTTAATGTTGGGAATGTCACACATAAGTAGAGAAGTCCCACATTGGGAGTTTGAGAAGAAGGGTCATGGTATATAAGTCAAGTGGGCTACTCCTCCTATTGCCAATTGGTTTTAGGATAGAACCTCACTTGGGCTTGTTACCATGGACCTTGGTTAAAGTGGGCTCCTTCCTTGGATCTCCCCAACAAGTGGTATCAGAGCCGATGGTGCATTCGGCTAGGCAATAAAGGTGTGGCATGGTGGACTCCATGGATGAGCTTGGTGAAGTGACACGTAGGTGTTGATCGAGCGGTAATACGTGCGCTGCAGCGTGGCTCGATGGCGTGGATAAACTCTTGATGGTGACTTGACACCTTGGCAAAGGCTTCCGCTCAAGGGGGAGCTTGTGCATTGATGTGGTGTGAAAGAGACTTATGTGTGAGGGGGAGATTGTTGGGAATGTCACACATAAGTAAAGAAGTCCCACATTAGGAGTTTGAGAAGAAGGGTCATGGTATATAAGTCAAGTGGGCTACTCCTCCTATTCCCAATTGGTTTTAGGATGGAACCTCACTTGGGCTTGTTACCATGGACCTTGGTTGAAGTGGGCTCCTTCCTTGGATCTCCCCAACAGTTAACACAAAGAATTGAACATGAATCCGAAGAACAAATTGAAGCACTCCAACCATTACTCCATTGTTTTAGGTTTGCTAAGTTTTGCTTCAAATAATGCATGTCTACAAGTCTAACCATCTTTGTTTTGTGCACATACAGGGCCAGGGAATATACCACTCATACACTAGGTGCCTTTTATAATTTTTGGTTTGATATTTAGGGATTGTTCATTATATTTTCTATCTGTTGTCAGTGCATCATCTGATTTCAAATTATGGCACGATCAATTTCTAAATTTTGCGTCAAATTATATATATATATATATATATATATATATATATCTATGAATCTAACGATGTGTTGTTTCACACAAACAGAGTTGGGGATATGTAGCTCTCATATGCAAGGTTTATCTTGTAATTTTTGGTTTAACATGTAGGGATTTTTCAAGTTAAGGGTATCATTTGATTTATTTCAATCACTCCCACCTAATGATGTTTAAGAAAAATCAAGTGCATGTTATTCAATTGAATATATGGAACTCACATATTCTATAGGCCTCTAGTGGTACTAATAGCCTTGCATCTGAATTGTATAATGTGCCCATTTAGTTATTTAATACTAAGGTAAACAATAGCTAATAATGCAATGTCGAGGAGGAATACATATATGAATGATAAATAGTATAAGTTTTATTATTTAGGCCAGATACTGTAAAATAATTAGGTAAGTAAATAAATGAACTATTAAATCACTCAATTAATTAGATAATTAGCTACTTAAAGTAAACAAAATAATTCTACAAAAAGGAAAAAAGAAGAAAAATTGAAAATAAAAATCTAGAACAACAAAAAGGAAAAAGAAAAGAAGAAAAAGGATAACATAAATTAATGCAATTAATTTAGCAAAATATTTCCAAGAACATCCCAAAACTCCATCTTCTCCATCCTCTTTTTCGCTTCCCTGCTCTGTCCTGCTAGTCTTCCGATCCCACTGCCTGTTGGTACTGCGCTAGGTTACCAGCAACATACCGGCCACCACCATCATCTCTCTAACACTTCCTCTTGGCTATTTCACGTAATTTTTCAAGGTAAAACCCAATTTTTCTTTTGCCTTTTTCGTATATTCTTGATTAATTTCTTAAATTGATAAAACCAGTGTGCTTGCTTAGACTCATATGGGTGTTTAAATATGTATTGGTACATTGATTTTGGTTATTAAGATTGAATGATACTAGGGTTATGCCTGTATGATGAAAAGATTAGAGATGAATTGGTAGTGTTGAAGCATGGTTTTCTTTCTTAAGGTTTTGATTAAGTATTGCTAATTGAAAGATTAAATGATTACTTTGGATTAGATATAGAGGTTGGCATTTGATTGAAGTTGATTACTGAAGAGCTACTTGGGGAAGAGCTGGAAAACAACAAATTTGAAAATGAATAATAAAACATAATTTAATTAAGTATTTCATTCAAGGAATTTTAAACGATAATATACCGTACTTTGGGGGTTTTTGACCATGATATACCTAACGTTGAACTTGGGTGTTCATACATCACACTATTGGCCCATTCATTATTTATATACTGTACGCGAATTTCAAATGTAAATTTAAGGCCGCCAGTGTATAACTTTTGCTGTAGTACTTGAGGGTCGTCTTCTCAAGGACATCGAGTGAAAATTAGGGCACAATAAAGTTAAACTAGCATACGTGCCTAAACTAAGAAAGAATCAAATGAATAAGGACTAAAGTAAAGGATATGACTATAATATCTAAGATTATCAACTAAATAGAACTCACTAGGCTAATGAATTAAATAATAAAATCCACCAACTTGCCTAACTTTAGAAATGAGCAAATGATAACTAATTTGATTCCCTAATGCCATGATAATAAACCAAATGAAGGAAGCTAAATAGTATATATAAAATGTTTAAACAGAATTAAAACATAAGACCATAAGAACAAATGAGAAGAACAATGAAAATAAAAATAAAAGAAACCAAATACTCAGGTAAAGAAGATGGGCAAAAGGCAGAGGAGGGAACCATGGGCATCCTGGCTGAGGAAGCTCAAACCAACACCTCTCTCACTGACCTCCATTAATGGATAATCGAGCAAACAGCAATCTTAAAACTTAGCATCACCATAACCATATAAAACGAAACTAAAACTAGGGCAGAGCCTAAATCGAAATAGGGTAAAGCAAAAACAGGGAAGGAAAACAAAATAGAGCTAGAAGAAAAAGAAAAACCATAAGTGGAGGGGTAAGAAATTTGAAGGCAACCATGAATAAACACCTATGAATCTAAATAAACTCAATCAAGCACTAGTCCCAACCCATTACCATCTCAAAGCAACTCAAGGCCAAATCACAAAAAACTAGGAATGGGGAATAGAATTGAGGCCTAAGCAAGGAAACAGAAGAATTGATTCAACCTAAATCAAGGTATAAATCAAAACCCCCCCCAAAAAAAAGGAACTAATAAACCCAAATATGTGATGATAGAGGAGATGGAGTGGAAGTCCATTAATGGCGGATGTTACAGCTTCACAAATAGAGGATAGCAATCGTTGAACCATTACATGAATCACCCTCAAAATCGAGCCCAAAGTCTTAAAATCTCAAACAACCATTGTAAATGTAACTCGGCATTGACAAAACTAAATCAAATATATGAATGAAGGTTCCAAATCATATCTAGAATTCGCAATTAAATAGGGAATGAAAAATTGGAACTAAAAACTAAAAATTAAAGCTCTAAATTACTAAGACTACAATCAAAGCTAACTAAACCTAAAACCCTAAAATAAAACCTAGGTTACCTCCATACCTTGCTACAGCCCTTCGATTTATAGACTTCCTCTCTCCTCTTCTTCACCGTTTGATTTGGGCAGTTATGGATGGTGAATATGAAACCAGAGAAGCAATTGGGTGTTGGTGATACATGATGATGATGGTGTAAATAGAGATGGTTTGTTGGTGATGGTGCTAGATGTTAATGGAGATGGTGAAGGTGAAGGTGAAGATTGTCGTGTGTGTTGTTGATATGTGAACAAGAAGACAAATGAAAAAGGGGCGGGGGGCTTCAGTCGGGTTTTTGGAGCTAGAGAGGAAAGAAAGAATGAGTAAATAAGAAGGGGTAGGATGGTCATGTGGCATATTGGGGGGTGTGGGTTGGCTGACTTGTTTTTGATTTTTCCTTTTTTTTTTCCCTATTCTACTCATAGTTCCTCCTTTTTGGGTCATAAGGAAGAGTCGGCTGAGGGATGTGCTTGGATTCTTAACCTAATTCTTCATTTCATCCTTTTTCATCTTTTTGATACTTTTTTTGAAATTTTGAGCACCTATAAAATATAACAAAGTCAAATAAAAATCTAAATATAATAATTATTTTGAGCACAAATTAGTTATAAAGATATTGTGAAAAGATCATATTTTTTTTGCAAACAAATACCCCAACACCATAGTTTTGCTCGTCCTTGGGTAAAACAAACTAAACTAGCTAAGAAGAAATAGAAAATAGGAAAAAGAAAATCCTAACTCACTTTCGTAAGAATCATGGTTGTCTTTAGCGTATGCAGTAAGCCTTTTAAATCCCTCGATTTCCCATGTGGACGAGTGAGGTGACATGAGGGTTTTCAAGTGAAATACCTACAAAAATCTTTTGAAAAGTAAAGGAAAATCTTTTTGGTTTTTTCCCCAAAACATTAGTATATATACAAGTAATTTGGGAAATTATGTACACAAACTAGGAAATTGCATTATCCTAGTAACCAAGTCACCAAATTATATACAAATAGAATGTACAATCAAGACATAACTATGTCACCAGACGCACCAAAATTTCATTTTTCACTCCACAAAATATGCAATGATATGCACGCCTTGGTGCATGTGCAAAGTGTATCAATCCTTATAAATCAAATTGGTAAAATTGACATGATCCCCATTTCCTTGCCTAATGGCCTTTTTTGCTCCCTTGTTTCCTTTTCTTTCTTTTTTTTTTTCAAGAATAAAACCCACTTGGCTTACAAATATTCAGGTCTTCCCTAAAAAGAGGTTTTATTAGAACGTGCAAAGCACTTATACCATGGCCCAAACAGATGTGTGATCAAGTAAAATAGTAAATATTCAAGTCAATTAAAGATGTTAAATAAAGATAGTGGCTTTGTACATTGATGTCCCGTTTTTTGTTCAAATATTTGGGTTTTTCTTCCTTTTTTTTTGCATTTTTTGAGAGCATAGAAGACAATTCAACAAATAAAAAGTTCACATGCTAACTCAACAACGAGACTCAAAGAATTCATGCTAAAGTGAGAAAGGAACGCACAAAATCACACATTTGAGATAAGGTCATTATGAAAAATCAAATCTACTCAACTAGACATCTCATCATGCGAACTCTATTTGAATATAACTCAATAACCTAGAACACGGAATCACAAACCTAAGAAAGATTGCAAATCCCTAAAGACAGATAAAAGTCTTCTAAAAATTTTCAAAACTTTCAAAAAATATATACAAATGAGCACCTCACCCCTACATAAAAGCTCCACAATGTGCTCAACTAAGGCACCAAAAAGTAAGTACATAAGCTATACAACCGTAAAAGCAACACAAACTCATAGGTATATACAAAGTAAGACAACACCAAACACAAAAGAAAAAAAAAACTATAAAAGAAAAAAAATCAAGTTCACCAAAATAAAAACAAAACAAAACCAGGGAGCTAATAAATACAAAGAAAAACAAAAGGAAACATTAAACAAAACACGTCACAAAACAAAAGAAAAATAAAATATAAAACTAACAAAACAAAAAGGAAAGCACTAAAACATATTTACATACCACCAATAAACAAAAATACACGAAACCAAAACCAAATAAGGGTCTACTAAATAAAAACTAAAGAAAACCAAAACCAGATTAACACATATTTGTATGCCAAACACACCACTAATAACAAAACACATGAAACAAATAAGGGTTATCATAGCCAACCCGGCTCAACAAATCCTAAATTTCTCCTGAAAATTGATCATCCACACAATCACAATTCTAAATATCCACAACCATGTACAAAAAGAAAAACAGAAAAGAAAAATGAGAATAGGGACGGGGTGGAATGATGATACCAGTTTAGGTGTTGAGTGCACCTTAACTAATGTCTCACTCAGATAATGTCGAGGAGGTTCATGGAACATCAGCTAGTCCATCTCAGCTCACAAGTTGCAACTCATCAAAACCTACTAATGCTCGTAACAGCTTGTCAAACAATTGGCCATAATCCTCATAAAAATGAAAGTAATAAGAAACAGGAGGTCTAGGCTAAATAATGTGCATGAATCATATGCAACTCAAGGCTCTGTTGAGCTTATCAAAGCTCTCATCCCAATCAAAAGAGAGATGTGTATATGCAAAATCAGACGCATTAGTTAATGGTCTAACAGTGATGTGACTATGTGAACGTATACACCATTGTGGGTAGTCTGAAAGACCTAAATAAAGTCCAATGTCTTTAAGAGGGGAGGGGAGAGGACCTCGACAAAGCCAATCAAATAAAATATGAGCATCAAAGCTCATAGGATGTCCTAAAATCAAGTCCTTCACCTCAAAGTGATCCTCAAATCTCTCTATGTCACTATCATTAAGCGTCTGATCTGAACAAGGGCTGCCAAGCACAAAAGTCTTAAACTTGACAAAGGTAGACTCGGGAGGGTCTAAAGAAGGGAGAAAAATAGGGAGCAAAGAAGAAAGCGATGAAATGGGAGGGGTAGGACCTAAGTCAGGGGAAGACTCCATATGAATGGGATCACTAAGCTCCATATGGGGTGTAACATCACTAAACTTCGTAACGGAAGCCACATCAATTGAATGCTCCTCAATGAATGTATCCTTTGACACAACTATTATGCAACACTAATCATCAGAACTAGCATCAGTCTCAAATCTATATCCCCCCTTGAGCTCTCCTAAGGGAGCCAACAGAAGAGAGAGGTTAGGGGTAATTGGGATATCATCGGAGGTGTCCATGGAAGTGCTAGTCTCAAGGGGATATGCATATGTAAGAGAAGGCAAAGATATGTTATTCTTAACCTCAAAGTCATATAATGGAGAATCAACTTGAGATTTGGAGCGCACAGGATAAGAAGACTCAAAATCACCCAACAAACAACCCTCGGGAGTAGTCGGTCCTACCCTAAGGTCGGTATCATTCGAAACAGGCATAGTTCTCTCTACATAACCTTTAACTAACTTTAAGAATTGTTCAATGAGTGTTCTTGTCATGTTCTCCATAGACACCTTATAACTGTTCAGTTCTTGCTCAATTTGACCAATTTTAGAGTCTATAAAGGTAATATGAGGACAAGACTTTGCATTATTGTTAGAAGAATAACAATAATCAAATGCATCATAAAAGGGTCGGGAATGGGGTGACTAAAGGTCTCTCTAGCATTTTCGTACTCTCAAGTCTCATGAGTCAAATATTCAAAGAAATTCCAAATTTCATAGGAGTCTTAGTGAGCAAATATTCCAAACGCCCAGAGTACATAGTCTCAACATGGCCCCGCTGTTCGTCATTAAGATCCTCAAAGATTGCTTGGCAAATTTACCTTTCCTCAAAATATTGATCGACACACTGAGCATGTTAGTCTTTGAATCTACTCAAATAGCGTCAAAATATTTCATGCTCAAATTGAGGGAAAATGAAAATTGCCATCCGTTTTTAAAATTTTTCAACTATTTTGGGTTTTCAAAATGTTTTCCAATTTTTGCAATTTTTACTTTTCCATTTTTTAAAATTTTTTTCAAGAAATAAACTAAACTAAGTCACTATTAATAACGAAATAAAGACACTAAAATAAAACATTTACAACAAACAAGAAAGAAGCAAAAAAAAAAAAATGTGACCCAATCTCATGTTGCCATCTCCGGCAATTGCGCCACAAATTTGTACGTGATTTTCGAATGTAAACTTAAAGGCCACAAATGTACAGCTTCCACTGTAGCACTTGAGGGTCATCACCTCTAGGACGTCGAGTGAAATTTAGGTCACAATAAAATTAAACTATCATCCTTGCCTAAACTAAGCAACAATCAAACGAATCAGGACTAAAATAAATGGCATAACTATAATGTCTAAGATTATAAACTACATAAAACTCACTAAGCTAACAAATCAAATAATAAAATCCACCAACTTACCTAACTTTAGAAATAAGCAAATAACAACCTATCTGATTCCTTAATGCCATGTTAATAAACCAAATCAAGGAAGCTACATAAGATAATTAAAATGTTTAAATAGAATTAAAACATAAGATGATAAGAACAAATGAGACGAACAATGAACATAAAAAATAAAAGAAACCAAACACTTAGGCAAGAAGATAGGGTAAAAAGCAAAGGAGGGAACCATGGGTGTCCTAGCTGTTGAAGCTCAACCCAAGACACCTCTTGCTGACCGCCACTAATGGATAATTGAGCAAACAACAATCTCAAAACTCAGCTTCACCATAACCACAGAAAACCAAACTAAAATTGGGGCATAGCCTAAATCGAAATAGGGCAAAGCAAAAATAGGGCAGGAGAACAAAACAAAGCTAGAAGAAAATAAAAAACCAGAAGAGGAGGGGGAAGAAATTCGAAGGCACCCACGTGCAATCCAAGCAAACTCAATCAAGCACTACTCTTAACCCATTACCATCTCAAAGCAACTTAAGGCCAAATCACAAAAAGGAGAATAGGGAAGAGGAAATAGAACAGAGGCCTAAGCAAGGGAACCGAAGAATTGATTCAACCCCAATCAAGGTATAAATCGAAACGAATAAAACCAAAAAAAAAGACACGAAACAACAAACCCAAATTATGTGATGATAGAGGAGATAGAGTCCAACTCCATTAATGGTGGATTTCACAGCTTCACAAATTGAGGAATAGTAATCCTTGAACCATGACATCAAATGCCCTCAAAATTGACCCGAAAATCTTGAAATCTTAAACAACCATTGCAAATGTAACTTAGAATTGACAAAATCGAATCAAATATATGATTGAAAGTTCTAAATCAAATATGGAATTCACAATTGAACTGGGGAATGAAAAATTGGAACCGAAAACTAAAAAGTAAAGCCCTAAATTACTAAGATGGAAATCAAAGCTAACTAAACCTAAAACCCTAAAATAAAACTTAGATTATCTCCTACCTTGCCACAAGCCTTCGATTTATAGCCTCCTCTCTCCTTTTCTTTGCTGTTTGTTTTGGCAGTCGTGGATGGTGAGGATAAAACTAGAGAAGCGATTGGGTGTTTGGGATACACGACGATGATGGTGGAGATAGAGATGGCTCGTTGGTGATGGTGCTTGATGTTGATAGAGATGGTGAAGGTGAAGATCGTGGTGCGTGCTGTTGATACGTGAAGAAGAAGACCAATGAAAGGGAGAGAGGGGCTTTAGTCGGGTTTCTGGAGCTAAGGAGGGGAGGGAGAATGAGAAAATAAGAGGGGGGACTGGATGGTCATGTGGCATGCACGTGGGGGGTGGCTGATTTATTTTTGATTTTTCCTTTTTTTCTCTTTTCAGCTCTTGGTTTCTCCTTTTGGGCCATAAGGAAGAGTGGGCTGAGGAATGTGCTTGGGTTCTTGATCCAATTCTTCATTTTCAACATTTTTCTTCATCTTTTTCATATTTTTTTCTGAAATGTTCAACACTTATAAAATAAAATGAAGACAAATAAAAATCTAAATATAATAATTATTTTGAGCATAAATTAGGTTTAAGGGTATCGTAAAAGGATTATATTTTTGGGGGCAAACAAATACCCCCATACCAGGATTTTGCTTGTCCTCAAGTAAAAGAAACTAAACTAGCTAAAAAGAAATGGAAAATTAGAAAAAGAAAATCCTAACTCACTTTCGCATGAATCATGATTGCATTTAGCGTATGCAACAAGCCCTTTAAACTCCTCGATTTCCAAAGGGATGAGTGAAGTGCCGTGAGGGTTTTCAAGTGAAATATCCACAAAAATCTTTTGAAAGACAAAGGAAAATCCTTTTGGTTTTTTTCTTTTCAAAACATGAGTATATATATAAGTAATTGGGGAAATTGTGTACACAGCCTAGAAAATTGCATCACTCTAGCAACCAAGTCACCAAATTATGTACAAATAGAATGTGCAATCAAGAGATAACTAAGTCACAAGATGCACCCTGACTTTCATTTTTCACCCCACACAGTACGCAATGATATATATACCTTGGTGTATGCATAAAAATGTATCAATCGTTATAAATCAAGCTGCAAAAATTAACAGGATTCCCATTTCCTTGTAGAATTGCCTTCTTTGCTCCCTTTCTTCCTATTTTTTCTTTTTTTTTTAAGGAGTAAAACCCACTTGGCTTACAAATATTCATGCCTTCCCTAGAAAGGGGTTTTATTAGAATATGCAAAGTACTTATTTCATTGTCCAAACAGATGTGTAATCAAGTGAAATAGTACATATTCAAGCCAATTAATGATGTGAAATAAAGATAGTGGCTTTGAACATTGGTGTTCGAGTTTTTATTCACATTTTTAGGGTTTTTTTCCCCTTTTTTCGCATTTTACAGGAGCATAGAAGGCAATATCGACAAACAAAAAGTTCATATGCCAACTTAACAACAAGACCCAAATAATTGATGGTAAAGTGAGAAAGGTAGGCATAAAATCACTGATATGAGACGAGGTTATTTTGAAAAATCGAATCTACATTCTAAACTAGACATCTTATAATACAAACTTTATTTAAATATAACTCAATAACCTAGCACATGGAATCACAATCACCTAAGAACGAACACAAATCCCTAAAGACAAATAAATATCTTTTGAAAATTTTCAAAATTTTTGAAAAATATATATAAATGAGCACCTCACCCCCATACCAAAACTCCACAATTTCCTCATTGTGGGAACCAAGAGCGACAAAAAGCAAGCACGTAAGCTATACAATAGTAAAAGCAACGCAAACTCACAGGTATGTACAAACTACGATATCATCAAAACATAACAGAAATCAAAAACACAAAAAATATAAAAGAAAAACAAAGTTAGATTCACCAAAATAAAAACAAAACAAAACCAAGGAGCTGCTAAATACAAAACAAAACAACAGGAAACCTTAAACAAAACAAGACATAAAACAAAAGAAAAACAAAATATAAAACCAACAAGACAAAAAAGAAAGCACTAACACATATTTACAAAAACATACCAAAAATAAACAAAAGCACACAAAACCAAAACTAAACAAGGATGTACTAAAACTGAACAAAACCAAAACCATATTCACACATATTTATAGGCCAAATACACCACTAATAACAAAACATATAAAACACAAAATGGTGATCATAGCCAACTGGGCTCAACAAATCCCAAATTTCTCCTCAAAATTGATCACCCACACGATAAGAATCATAAATATCCGCAATTATGTACAAAAGGAAAGAAAAGAAAAAGAAAAATGAGAATAGGAAGGGGTGGAACGATCACACCAAGTTAGGTGCTGAGTGTACCTAAACTAGGGCTGACAGAAAATCGCCCGACCCGATCACCTGAGTTTGGCCGACTAGAAACAAACTGGGTATGGTTACAAATTTTTTGTCCAAATTTAAGACTTGGACAGCCGCTCATGCCAGAATTTAAGTCAGGAATGTGTTCGGATTTGGGCATTTAGGTTCGGGTTGTTCAGATTTTTGAACAATTCGGATTTTGATAAATTCGGACAATCGGGTTCAGACAATTAGATTTGTGTAATTTTGGTCCAAATTCTCTAAAACGTTTATAAGAATAACTTTGGACAACCAAGTTCGGACATCAAAATAGCAGGTTCAGGTTTGGTCACACAACATTTCGGTCACAATGTCTAACAAATCTTATCACAAATTCAGACACCAGGAAAACTGAGTCCGGACATCGGACATTTGGGTCCGGGTCCGGGTCCGATCAAAGTGTCTGATTTATAATCTGAGCAGGGTTTGGGTATGAAGGTTTTGTCCGAATATCCGATTTCTCCAGACCCGAATTGATCTGGACTTGAATTTTTGCTAGCCCTAACCTAAACCAATGCGTTACTCAGATGATGTCAAGGTGGTTCATGGAACATCAGCCAGTCCATCTCAGCTTATAAGCTGTTGCTCATCAAAACCCATCAATACTCATAACAGCTTGTTAAACAATTGGCCACAATCCTCGTAAAAATGAAAGTAGTAAGAAACAGAAGGTGTAGGCCAAACAAATGCATGAGTGGGATGCAACTCAAGGCTCTCTTGAGCTTATTAAAGCTTTCAACCCAATCAAGATAGAAATCTGTATATGCAAAATCAGACGCACTAGTCAATGCTCTAACAATGATGTGACTATATGAATGTACAAGCCATCGACAGTGGTCTAAAAGACCAAAACAAAGTCCAACATCCCTAATAGGGGAGGAGAGAGGACCTTGGTAAATCCAATCAAATGAAATATGAACATCAAAGATCATAGGATGGCCTAAAGTCAAGTTCTTCACCTTAAAGTGATCCTCGAGTCTCGCTTGTCATTATCATTAAGTGTCTAATCTAAATAAGGACAACCAGACACAAAAGTCTCAGACTTTACAGAAGTGGACTTGGGAGGGTTTAAAGAAGGGAGAAGAATGGAGAGAGAAGAAGAAGGGGATGAAATAGGAGGGGTGGGAGCTAAGTTAAGGAAAGACTCCATACGAATGGGATCACTGAGTTCTATGTCAAGTGCAACCTCACTGAACTCTATAATGGAAGGCTCATCAATTCAATGCTCCTCAGTGAATGTAACCTTTGACTCAACTAATATGCCACACTGATCATTAGAACTAGCATCAATCTCAAATCCATCTCCCCCCTTGAGCTCTCTTAACAGAGCTAAAGGAAGAGAGGAATTAGGGATAACTGGGACATCATCTGAGCCGTCCACAGAAGTGCTAGTCTCAAGAGGAGATGCATATGCAAAACAAGGTGAAGATATGTCATTCTTAACCTCAAAGTCACATAATAGAGCATGAACTCAAGATTTAGAGTGCACAGGATAAGAAGATTCAAAATCACCCAATAAACAACCCTTGGGAGTGGTAGGTCCTACCCTAAGGTTGTTATCAGTCAAAACAGGCATAGTGCTCTCTACATGACCTTTAACCAACTCTGAGACTTATTCAATGAGTGTTCTTGTCATGTTCTCTATAGACTCCTTATAGCTATTCAGTTCTTCCTCAATTTGACCAATTTTTGGAGCCTATAGAGGTAACATGAGGTCAAGACTTTGCATTATGGTTAGAAGAATAACAATAATCACATGAAATAGGAACACATGGAGTATGAGGGTGCTCATAACATATACCCCCAATTGAGTCTCATCAAAAGATGTAACATGCATCATAAAAGGGTCGGGAATGGGGTGAATAAAGGTGTCTTTAGCATTTTCATTTTTCCAAGTCTCATGAGCTAAATATTCAAATAAATTCTAAATTTCATCAGGAGTCTTAGTGAATAAATATCCCAAACCCCAGGGTACATAGTCTTAACATAAGACCGATGTTCATCATTAAGACCCTAAAAGATCACTTGAAAAATTTACTATTTCTCAAAATATTGATCAATAAATTGAGCACGACATTAATTTAATCTACTCAAATAGCACCAAAGTATTTCATGCTCAAATTGAGGGAAATAGAAAACTACCATTTGTTTTTAAAATTTTTAAAATTTTTAGGGTTCGAAATTATTTTTTCTAATATTTTAATTTTCAACTTTTCTAATTTTTTTGGATTTTTTTTTAAGAAATAAACTAAACTAGGGTATGTTGTTTTCATTAGGAAATGTGGGTTGGTAAATGGGTGAAGTTGGTTGAGATTGGTAGAAGTGGATTGAAGTAGGTTGAAGTGAATATTTCTTTGTTGAAATGTGTTGAAGTTGGTTGAACTAGGTTGAAGTGGGTTGATGTTGGTTGAAGTGGGTTGAATTTGTTTTTATATGGTGGGTGAAAATTGGTTAAAATAGTAAGAAGTAGGTCGAAGTTGGTTTAAGTGGGTTGAAGTTTGTTGAACTGTGTTGAAGTTCGCTGAACTGGATATTTTTTTATTAAATTTGGTGAATTGGGTTGAAGTGGATTAAAGTTGACTGAGGTTGGTAAATTGGGATTCACGAACCAATAGAACATGGCCTAAGTAACTATTAACAACAAAAGAAAGAAACCAAAATAAAACTTGTATAACTAATAAGAAAGTAACCAAGAAAATGAAAATTTGACCCAATCTCATGCCGCCATCCCCGGCAACGGTGCCAAAAACTTGTACGTGATTTTTTAATGTAAATTAAAAGACATGAAGTATAAAGCTTTCACTATAGTACTTGTGGGTCATCTCTTCAGAGACGTTGGGAGGAAATTAGGTAATAATAACGTTAAACTGGCTTATTTGCATGAACAAAGCAAGAATTAAGCGAATAACAATTAAAATAAATGACATGACTATAATGTCTAAGATCATCAAGTATATAAAACTCACTAAGCTAACAAATCAAATAATAAAAGCCACCAACTTACCTAACTTCAGAAATGAGCAAATGACAACCTAACTAATTCCCTGATGCTATGATAATAAACCAAATCAAGGAAGCTAAACAAGAAACTTAAAATGTCTAAGTAACATTAAAACATAAGACTGTAAGAACAAATGAGACGAAAAATGAAAATAAAAATAAAAGAAACCAAATAGTCAGGCAAGGAAGATGGTGTAAAAAGCAGAGGAGGGAACTATGGGTGCCCTAGCTATTGAAGCTCGACCCAACACCTCTCTCACTGACCTCTATTAATGGATAATCAAGCAAACAACAATTTAAAAATGCATCTTTAGCATAACACGTAAAACCAAACTAAAATTGGGGCATAGCCTAAATCAAAACAGGGCAGAGTAAAACCAAGGGAGGAAAACAAAATGGAGGTAGAAGAAAAAGAAAAAAGCAGAAGGGGAGGGGGAAGAAATTCGAATGCAATCATGAACAAACACCCATGAATCCAAAGAAACTTAATCAAGCACCACTCCCCACCCATTACCATCTCAAAGCAATTGAAGGCCAAATCACAAAAATGAGAAACAGGAAGGGGGAACAGAACCAAGGCCTATGCAAGGAAACCGGAGAATTGATTCAATCCAAATCAAAGTATAAATCGAAACCAAAAAAAAAAAGAACTAACAAACTGAAATTATGTGACGATGGAAGAAATGGAGTCGAACTCCATTAATGGTGTATTCACAGCTTTACAAATAGGGGAATAGCAATCCTTAAACCATAACAACAAATGCCCTAAAATCGAGCCCAAAATCTTGAAATCTCAAACAACCATTACAAATGTAACTCGAAATTAACAAAATCAAATCAATTACATGAATGAAGGTTCTAAATTAGATTTGGAATTCGCAATTCAACAAGGGAACGAAAAATTGGAATTACAAACTAAAAATTGAAGCCCTAAATTACTAAGGCTGTAATCAAAGCTAAGTAAACCTAAAACCCTAAAATAAAACCTAGATCACCTCCCTACCTCACCGCAGCCCTTCGATTTATAACCTCTTCTCTCCCATTCTTCACCGTTTGATTTGGGCAGTCGTGTATGGTGAGGATAAAACCGGAGAAGTAATTTAGTGTTGGTGATTCGTGGGGATGATGATAGAGATAGAGATGGTTCATTGGTGATTGCGCTAGATGTTGATAGAGATAGTGACAGTGAGGATGGTGCTGCTTGCTGTTGATATGTGAAGAAGAAAAACAAATGAAAAGAGCGAGGGAGGCTTCAGTCGGGTTTTTGGAGTCAGAGATGAGAGAGGGAATGAGGAGATAGGAGGGATTGGGATGGTTATCTGGCGTGCATGTGGGGATGGGGGCATGGGGTGGGGGCTGGCTAATTTGTTTTTGGTTTTTCAATTTTTTTCTTGTATGCTCTTGGTTCCTCTTTCTTGGGCCATAAGGAAGAGTGGGTTGAGGGATGTGCTTGGTTCATGACCTAAGTGGTCAGAAAGACCTAAATAATGTCCAAAATCTCTAAGAGGGAGGGGAGAGGATCTTTGTAAAGCGAATCAAACGAAATATGAACATCAAAGCTCATAGGATGGCCTAAAGTCAAGTCCTTCACCTCAAAGTGATCCTCGAGTTTCTCTATGTCACTATCATCAAGCGCCTGATCTAAATAAGGGCTGCCAAGCACAAAAGTCATAGACTTTATAATAGTAGACTCGGGAAGATCTAAAGAAAGGTGAAGGATGGAGAGGGAAGGAGAAAGGGATAAAATGGAAAGCTGGGAGCTAAGTCAGGTAAAGATTCCATATAAATGGGATTACTAAGCTCCATATGAGGTGTAACCTCACTAAACTCCACAACAGAAGGCTCATCAATTGAATGCTCCTCAGTGAATGTATCCTCTAACTGAACTAATATGCGATACCGATCATTAGAACTAGCATCACTCGCAAATCCATTCCCTTCAAGCTCTTCTAAAGGAGCCAAAGGAGGAGAGGCATCGGGGATAATTGGGACATCCTCAGAGGTGTTCACAGAAGTGCTAGTCTCAAGGAGAGATGCATATGCAAAAGAAGTTGCAAATATGTCATTCTTAACCTCGAAGTCACATAACGGAGTATCAACTTGAGATTTGCAGCGCACAGGGTAAAACGACTCATAATCAGCCTCCAAACAACCATCGGGAGTGGTACGTCCTACCCTTAGGCCGGTATCATGCAAAGCAGGCATAGTGCTATCTACATGACCTTTAACCAACTCTGAGAATTGGTCAATGAGTGTTCTTGTCATGTTCTCCATACACTCCTTATAGCTTTTAAGTTCTTGCTCAATTTCGTAAAATTTAGAGTCTATAGAAGTAACATGAGAATAAGACTTGGCATTGTAGTTAGACGAATAACAATAATCATATTAAACAGGAACACATGGAGTATGAGAGTGCTCATAAGATATACCCCAAGCTGACTCTCTTCTAAAGGTGTAGGGGTTGGAAATACGGTGGCTAAAGGTCTCCCCAATATTTTTATACTCCCAACTCTCATGAGCTAAATATTCAAAGAAATTACAAATTTCATCAAGAGTCTAAGAGAATAAAAACGCCAAACCCTGGAGTACCCGGTCTCCACATGACCTCGATATTCATTATTAAGGTGCTCAAAGATTACTTGGAAAATTCCAATCAACACATTGCGCACGACGTTCATTCAATCTACTCAAATAGCGCCAAAATATTTCATGCTCAAATTAAGGGAAATAGAAAATTGCCATTTGTTTTAAAATTTTTTCAAATTTTAAAGGTTTTCAAAAATTTTTTCAATTTTTTAGTTTTTGACTTTTCAAAATTTTGTTGCATTTTTTTTTAAGAAATTGACTAAACAAAGTCTCTATTAATAATGAAATAAAGAAAGCAAAATAAAACATGTACAGCTAATAAGAAAGGAAGAAAGAAAAAGAAAACGTGACCAAATCTCATGCCGCTGTCCCCGGCAATTGCGCCAAAACGTATACGCGATTTTTGAATGTAAATTGAAAGGCTGTAAGTGTACAACTTTCGCTGGAGTACTTAAAGGTTGTCTTCGAAGGGACATCGGGTGACAATTAGGTCACAATAAAGTTAAACTAGCATAGCTGTCTAAACTAAGTAGGAAGCAAATGAATAAGGACTAAAATAAATGACATGACTATAATGTCTAAGATTATCAACTAAATAGAACTCGCTAAGCTAACAAATTAAATAATAAAGTCCATCAACTTGCCTAAATTTAGAAATAAGCAAATTTTAGCCTATCTGATTCCCTAATGCCTCAATGATAAAGCAAATCAAGCGAAATAAGACAACTAAAATGTTTAAACAAAATTAAAACATAAGACTATTAGAACAAATGAGAAGAACAATGAAAATAAAAATAAAAAACCAAATACTTAGGCAAGGAAGATGGGCAAAAAGCAGAGGAGGAGACTATGCGTGTCCTGGCTGCGGAAGCTCAAACCTCCATTAATGGATAATGGAGCAAACAACAATCTCAAAACTCACCATCATCATAACCACACAAAACCAAACTAAAACTTGGCCATAGCCTAAATCGTAATAGTGCAAAGCAAAAACAGGAGAGGAAAACAAAACAGAGCTAGAAGAAAAAGAAAACACAGAAGGCGAGGGGAAGGAATTCGAAGGCAACCAAGAGCAAGCACCCATGAATGCAAATAAACTCAATCAAGCACTACTCCCAACCTAAACGATCTCAAAGCCACTCAAGACCAAATAACAAAAATGAGAAACAGGGAAAGGGGAACAGAACTAAGGCCTAAGCAAGGAAACCAGAGAACTGATTCAACCCAAACTAAAAAATAAATCGAAAAAAAAAACAAACCAACAAACCTAAAATATGTGATGATAGAGGAGATGGAGTTGAACTCCATTAATGGTGGTTTTACAGCTTCACAAATAGGTGAATAGCAGTCCTTGCACCATGACATCAAATGCCCTCAAAATCGAGCCCAAAATCTTGAAATCTCAAATAAACATTGCAAATGTAACTTGGAATTGACAAAATCGAATCAAATACATAAATGAAGGCTCTAAATCACATATGGAATTCACAATTAAACAGGGGAACGAAAAATTAGAACTAAAAACTAAAAATTGAAGCCCTAAATTACTAAGACTACAATCAAAGCTAACTAAACCTAAAACCCTAGAATAAAACCTAGATTACCTCTATACCTCACCGCAATCCTTTGACTTATAGCCT
Source organism: Carnegiea gigantea (assembly GCA_029747015.1). NCBI lineage: Eukaryota > Viridiplantae > Streptophyta > Magnoliopsida > Caryophyllales > Cactaceae > Carnegiea > Carnegiea gigantea. The sequence goes on from JAKOGI010001381.1 coordinate 240,831, forward strand.
CTTCTCTCCTCTTCTTCATTGTTTGATTTGGGCAGTCGTGGATGGTGAGGATGAAATTGGAGAAGTGACATGGTGTTGGTGATACACAGTGATGATGGTGGAGATAGAGATGGTTCATTGGTGACGCCGCTAGATGTTGATAGAGATGGTGAAGGTGAAGGTGAAGGTGGTGCGTGCTGTTGATATGTGAAGAAGAAGACAATTGAAAAGGGGAAGGGGGCTTCAGTTGGCTTTTTGGAGCCATAGAAGAGACAGAGAATGAGAAAACAAGAGGGGGTTGGGATGGTCATGTGGCATGCGTGGGGGGGGTGGTTGATTTATTTTTTATTTTTCCTTTTTTTCCCTTTTTTGCTCTTGGTTCCTCCTTTTTGGGCCACACGGAAGAGTGGGTTACGGGATGTGCTTGGGTTCTTGACCCAATTCTTCATTTTGAGCATTTTTCTTCATCTTTTTAATATTTTTTCTAAAATTTTCAAAGACTATAAAACAAAGCAAAGTCAAAAAAAATCTAAATACAATAATTATGTCGAGGACAAATTAGGTATAAAGGTATCATAAAAAGATCGTATTTTTGGTGCCAAAAAATACTCCAGACCAAGATTTTTCACGTCCTCATGTAAAAGAAACTAAACTAGCTTAAAAGAAATGGGGAAAAAAAAAGAAAATCCTAACTCACTTTTGTAGGAATAATGGTTGAATTTCGCGTATGCAACAAGCCCTTTAAACCCCTCGGTTTCTCTAGTGGAGGAGTGAGGTGTCATGAGGCTTTTCAAGTAAAATACCCACAAAAATCTTTTGAAAAAAGGAAAATCTTTTGGTTTTTTTCCCCAAAAGATGAGTATATGTGCAAGTAATTGGGGAAATTATGTACATAACCTAGGAAATCACATCACCTTAGTTACCAAGTCATCAAATTATATATATAAAAACAGAATGTACAATCAAGAGATAACTAAGTCACAAGATGCAAACTGACTTTCATTTTTCACCCCAAACAATATGCAACGATATATACACCTTTGTCCATATGCAAAAGTGCATCAATCCTTATAAATCAAGTTTCTAAAATTGATATGATCCCCGTTTCCTTACCTAATTACCTTCTTTGCTCCCCTTTTTTTCTTTTTTTTTTTTAATAACGAAACCCATTTGACTTACAAATACTAAGACCTTCTCTAAAAGGAGTTTTAGCAGAACTTGCACAACACTTAATTCATTGTCCAAACAGATGTATGGTAAAGTAAAGTAGCACATATTCAAGTCAATTAAGGATATGAAATAAAGATAGTGACTTTGAAATATTGTCTGAGTTTTTACTTAAATTTTTAGGTTTTTTTGCATTTTTCAAGGGTATAGAAGGCAACTTCAACAAACAAAAGTTTCACATGCCAACTTAACAACAAGACCCAAAGAATTAACGGTAAAGTGAGAAAGGTAAGAATAAAATCAGACATATGAGATGAGGTTATTTTGAAAATTGAATCTAAGTTCTCAACTAGACATCTCATCATGCAAACTCTGTTTACATATAACTCAATATCCTAGCATATGGGATCATAATCACCTAAGAAAGAACACAAATCCCCAAAGATAAATAAAAATATTTTGAAATTTTTCAACATTTTAAAAAAAAATATCCAAATGGGCACCTCACCCACACACCGAAACTCCACAAACTACAATGTCCTCATTGTGGGAACTAAGGTGCCAAAAAGTAAGCACATTAGCTATACAACTATAAAAATTAACACAAACTCACAGGTATTTACATAGTAGGAGACCACCAAAACACAAAGGAAAAGAAATACAAAAAAACTATAAAACAAAAAAAATCAAAATCAAAATCACAAAAAAAAAAAAACAAAACCAACGAGCTACTAAATACAAAACAAAACAAAAGGAAACCTTAAACAAAACAAGACATAAAAGAAAAGAAAAACAAAATATAAAACCAACAAAACAAAAAACAAAGCCACTAACACATATTTATAAAAACATACCACCAATAAACAATAACATACAAAACCAAAACTAAACAAGGGTCCACTAAATAAAAACAAAACAAAACAAAAACCGGATTAACACATATTTACAAGCCAAATACACCACTAATAATAAAAGCACGTAAAACAAACAAGGGTGATCATACCCAACTCAGCTCAACAAATTCCAAATTTCTCCTCAAAATCGATCACCCACCTAATCATAATCCTAAATATCCTCAACTATGTATGGAATGAAAGAAAAGAAAAGAAAAATAAGAATAGGAAAGGGGTGGAACGATCATACTAGGTAAGGTGCTGAGTGCACCTAAGCTAATGCCTCACTTAGATGATGTCGATGAGGTTCATGGAACATCAGTCGGTCTATCTCAGCTCACAAGCTGCTACTCATCAAAATCCACTGATGCTCATAGTAGCTTGTCAAGCAATCGGGCACAGTCCTAACGAAAATGAAAATAGTAAGAAATAAGAGGTGTAGCCCGAATAATGTGCATGTGTGGAATGCGACCCAAGGCTCTCTTGAGCTTATCAAAGCTCTCAGCCCAATCAAAAGAGAGATAAGTATATACAAAATCAGATGCAATAGTCAATGGCCTAATAATGATGTGACTATATGAATGTATAAGCCATCGAGAGTGGTCTGAAAGACCTAAATAAAGTCAAACATCTCTAAGAGCGGAGAGGAGAGGACCTCGAAAAAGCCAATCAAATGAAATATGAACATCCAGGCTCATCGGATGGCCTAAATTCAAGTCCTTCACCTCAAAATGATCCTCAAGTCTCTCTGTGTTGCTATCACTAAGCATGTGATCCAAACAAAGTTGCTAAGCATAAAAGTCTCACACTCTATAAAAGTTAACTCAGGAGGGTCTAAAGAAGGGCGAAGAATAGGGAGGGAAAAAGACCGGGATGAAATTAGGGAGGTGGGAGCCAAGTCAACGTAAGACTTTGTATGAATGGGTCACTCAGCTCCATGTGATGTGTAACCTCACTGAACGCCATAATAGAATGCTCATTAATTGAATGCTTCTCAGTGAATGTATCCTCTAACTCTACTAATATACCACACGGATCATCAGAACTAGCATCAGTCCCAAATTCATCTCTCCCCCCTTGAGCTCTTAGAGGTGTCCACAGAAGTGCTAATCTCAAGGGTAGATGCATATGCAAAAGAAGTTGAAGATATGTTATTCTTAACCTCAAAGCCAAATAATAGAATATCAACTCGAGATTTGGAGCACATAGGGTAAGAAGACTGAAACGCACCCAACAAATAACCCTTGGGAGCGGTAGGTCCTGCCCTAAGGCCGATATCATGTGAAGCAGGCATAGTGCTCCCTGCATGACCTTTAACCAATTGTGAAGATTGGTCAATGGGAGTTCTCATCATGTTCCCTATAGAGTCCTTACAACTTTTGAGTTCTTGCTCAATTTGACAAATTTTAGAGTCTATAGAAGTGACATGAGGACAAGACTTGACATTATGGCTAGAAGAACAACAATAATCGCATGAAATAGGAACACATGGATTATGAGAGTGCTCATAAGATATACCCTCAAACTGACTCTCATCTAAAGATGTAGTATGCATCATAAAAGGGTCGGGAATGGGGTGACTAAAGGTCTCTCTAGCATTTTTATACTCCCAGCTCTCATGAGCCAAATATACAAAGAAATTCAAAATTTCATCAGGAGTTTTAGTGAATAAATATCCCAAACCCTCGTTGTACATAGTCTCAATATGATCCCGATATTCATCATTACAATCCTAAAAGATCACTTGGCAAATTTACCATTTCTTAAATACCGATCGACACATTGAGCATGATATTAATTCAATCTACTCAAATAGAGCTAAAATATTTTATGCTTAAATTGGGGGAAATAGAAAATTACAATTTGTTTCAAAACTTTTCAAGTTTTTTGGGGTTTTCAAATTTTTTTCTAATTTTCTAATTTTCTAATTTTCTAATTTTTTAAAGATTTTTTTTTCAAGAAATGAACCAATCTAAGTATTTATCATTGACTAAATAAAGAAACCAAAAATAAGACCTGTACAACTATAAGATAACAATAAAGAAAAATAAAATGGGACCCAATCTCATGCTGTCGCCCCTAGCAGTGGTTCCAAAAATTTGTATGTGATTTTCGAATGCAAATTTAAAGGCCGCAAGTGTACAACTTTTGTTGTAATACTTGGGGGTCGTCTCCTCAGAGACGTCGGGTGAAAATTAGGTTACAATAAAGTTAAACTAGCATACTTTCCTAAAGTAAGCAAGAGCCAAACAAATAAGGACTAAAGTAAATGACTTGACTATAATGTCTAAGATAAACAACTAAATGGAACTCACTAAGTGACCAAATCAAATAATAAAATGCACCAACTTGCCTAAGTTTAGAAATGAGCAAACGACAACCTATCTGATTCCCTAATGCCATGATAATAAACCAAATCAAGGGAGCGAAATAAGACAACTAAAATGTTTAAATAGAATTAAAACATAAGACTATAAGAAGAAATGAGAAGAACAATAAAAATAAAAATAAAAGAAGCCAAATACTCAAGCAAGGATGATGGGGCAAAAAGCAGAGGTGGGAACGAGGGGTGTATTGGTTGTGGAAGCTCAGCCAAACACCTCTCTTTCTGACCTTCATTAATGGATAATCGAGCAAACAACACTCTCAAAACTCAATTTCACTATAACCACACAAAACCAAACTAAAATCGGGGCATAGCCTAAATCAAAATAGGGGCAAAGCAAAAACAGGGGAGGAGGCAAAGCAGAGCTAGAAGAAAAAGCAAAAATAAAAAGGGATGGGGAAGAAATTTGAAGGCAATCATGAACAAGCGCCCATGAATCCAAATGAACTCAATCAAGCACTACTCCTAACCCATTACCATCTCAAAGCAACTCAAGGCCAAATCACAAAAACAAGGAAGAGGGAACAGAATCAAGGACTATGCAGGGAAACAGAAGAATTGATTCAACCCAAATCAAAGTATAACTCGAAAAAGAAAAATGAACCAACAAACCCAAACTATGTGATGGTGGAGCAGATGGACTTGAACTCCATTAATGGTGGTTTCACAACTTCACAAATAGGGGAATAGTAATTGTTGAACTATGACATCAAACACCCTCAAAATTGAGCCTAAAATCTTGAAATCTCAAACAAACAGTGCAAATGTAACTCGAAATTGACAAAATCGAGTCAAATACATGAATGAAGGTTCTAAATCACATTTGGAATTTGCAATTAAACAGGGGAATGAAAAATTGCAACTAAAAACTAAAAATTTTTAAAGCCTTAAATTACTAAGACTGCAATCAAAGCTAACTAAACCTAAAACCCTAAAATAAAACCTAGATTATCTCCCCACCTTGCCACAACCCTTCGATTCATAACATCTTCTCTACTCTTCTTCACTGTTTGATTTGGCAGTTGTGGATGGTGAGGATGAAACCAAAGAAGCGATTGGGTGTTGGTGATACACAATGATGATGGTGGGGAAAGAGATGGTTTATTGGTGATGGTGCTGGATATTGATAGAGATGGTGAAGGTGAAGATCGTGGTGCAAGCTGTTGATCTATGAAGAAGAAGACAAATGAAATGGGGAGGAGGGCTTTAGTCAGGTTTTTTAGTCATAGAAGAGAGAGAGAATAAGTAAATAAGAGGGGGTGGGATGGTCATGTGGCATGCACGTGTGGGGGGGGGGGTTTGTCTGATTTGTTTTTGATTTTTCCTTTTTTCTCTTTTATGCTCTTGGTTCCTCCATCTTGTGCCATAAGGAAGACTGGGCTGAGGGATGTGCTTGGGTTATTGGCCCAATTCTTCATTTTCAGCCTTTTGCTTCATCTTTTTCATTTTTTTTTTTTGGAAATTTTCAACACATATAAAATAAAAAAAAGTCAAATAAAAATGTAAATATAATAATGATTTTGAGCACTAGGCATAAAGGTAACATAAAAAAGATCGTATTTTTGGTGCAAATGTATACCAAAGTCGAGTTTGAATGTGTCTTTATCGATATAATGCAAAAATTTCATGCTGGAATGCAATTGCATATGTTTGAAATGTCAGGATGTTTAAATGTATGCAATTGCATGTATTGAACACGTGCTTATGTCACCAACTAAAACCATCTTTAAAATCAATCTTAAAATATAAATAGAAAATAGGCAAGTAGTACGGTGCATGAACATCAACTTCAAAACTAAGGATATTATCATCATTAGTCCAAAGTTTAGTATATTATCGTCTAAAATCCCAAAAGGGTTGAATATTGTTTGATTTAAAAATTTAATAGCATTATATAAAGTTGAGAGAGTTAATAATTGCTAATGTTAAAAACGAAGATTAATACTTGGGGTGAGGTTTGACTTGGATTCTTTAGTATTTGGGTTTAGGTTTTGCCATGGATTGATGAAGCAAAAATTTTGTTATTATGGTAGGAAACGGCAGGAGGAGAGAGTATTTCAAATCTTAAATTAACTGAACATATTATATTCCAAAGGTTAAATTAGCTTTTAATCCAAATTGATTTTGAAGAAGTTATCACATGCGACTAAAAGGAGTTTAGGATAATCACTGGTTGAGAAGTGATTAACTAGTTTCAAAAGGAAAGATGATGCATAAGATGCTTAGAATGAGCAGACAACAATTA